>JAQYXR010001340.1:0-35134 GCA_030545055.2 Neoaliturus tenellus | reverse complement strand
CGGTCGATTTGTTTACTGCTCCAGGTGATCCATATTCTACACTGAAATTTTACACCACTACTGATTTACAAAGTGTTTTTGTAAACAAAACAGACAAATTAAATTCTATGATCATTGACAGATAACAAACTAAAGCAAGGACAATAAGGTTGCAGTTAATTTTAAAGCAGTAAATTAAATATTTAACAGCTGATGCTTAGATACAAATTTTTGTTTCTATGCTATAAAGAGTGTTAACTTACTATAGATGATTATGAGATGTATGTATTAAACTCATTAGTTATATATATTAATATCTATTTAGACATATGTTCTTATATATTAACCATCAACAAATGAGCTATTTTATTTAAGAATCAGTTTACTGTTTGTTATTAACTGTTTTTTTTATTCCCTTTATAAATTTTAAAACTATATAAAAATAAATTATTATTGTTTTATTACTGTTCACTTTGATAAATAAATGGGAATATGAACGTTTTAATATTATGTTGAAAGGGGTTTGATAAATGTTTTGACCATAAAACTAATACAACGAAAAAATAAACTGAATAATATAATATAATGATTTGAAAAAAAAAATATTAACTCCAGATACACTGACCTTTTGAGGTCGGGTTTGTGGCAAATTGTTCAGAATGCTAAGCCCATTAAAATTATGTATCACATGACATAGGCCCATGCCTATGACTTGATGACTGCAGATTCCCTGATGACTTCCACTAGGGACGTCCCTTAAAGAAGTCTTGAGAAAAACTTCATGGGCCTACGTCATATCGTACATAATTTTAAAGGGCTTCGTATTCTAAGCAATTTACTGAAAACCTGACCTCAAAATTTGCATTTTTTGTTTTCGGCTATATCAATTTAATTCAAAGTGTGATCGCCGGCCACTTTTGAGGTCGGGTAAGTGGCATTGTTCTCTATTCATAGAGACTTTAAAATTTGATGTATATATTGACCTATGCTTACATTTAAGATTTTTTTCTTCTTAATTCTTGTGGACTGTCCCCCCTTAGAGATCCAAGGACAATCAGTATTTTAGGAATTAGACTTTGTCACTCAAAATCTATTTGCAAAGTTTTAGTTTCGTTACTTAAATACTTTTAAAGATATTATATTGTTCCAGACTTTTTTCCAAATTGTATTATGAATAATACAAATTGTATCATCATAAAAATTACCCGTCATTTTTGACGGGCTGTTAGCTAGTATATAATAAAAGAGTGCATTTAAGGTTTTAGAGAGAAAACTACTGAACGGATCGTGGTCGTTTTGGTGTCTATGGATTTCTTATCGTCCCTATATGATGGGAAAAATATGGAATCCCTTAAAAAATGCTTCATAACTCCATACAATGAAAATTAGACCTCATTTAGACCAACCTAAGACGTCAATTTGTCGATTTGTTTACTGCTCCAGGTGATCCAAATCTTGCAATTAAATTTTATTCCACTGTTTACAACTAATCAGGAGTGTAAGTGATAATCTGCATCTAACACTTACATTATCACGAGCATTTAATAAACTCAGTGCCATCCCGTACATGAATGCGAGAAATGGTTTGTTTCAAAACCAACCCAAATAATATTTTACAGACTACCAACCTCACAAATGAAATTCATTTGCTCCAAATCAAAAGTGAGAAACTACATTACGTATATACATATATATATTTTATAACTAACATAACGGTACACATGTAAAAAATGTCAACCCCCCGAAGGCTCTAAAGTAATTTTGAAATCCAGTGGGGTAGAGCCATGAATTGCTTCAAAAACTATATTTTCAAAACCGTTTGTTAGTTAGTACCTATGAGCAGTAAAAAAGTATAAAGTAATAAAATACGAAATAAAGTAAACTGCACTTAATACAACCAAAGTACACCACACTAAAAATAATTGTACATCACTCTATCAAAACATAAATCTTGACAAAGACAAACATAAATAATTATTATATCTCACAGCTGGTTACTTCTATGTTTATAAGCGTTTTCTTTAATGAATCATCATATGGCAGATATAAACAAACCTAATTCAATTTCTATACTCATATTTTAAAATATAAAAAAATGTTTCTTCCATAAGAATAACTTGGTAACTTTGAGGACGTCTAGGGCGTAGCCCTTTGTGAATATTAATATGAAAATAGTCAGACTTTCATATTTTAATGCTAAAGAATGAGTATACCAAATTTCAGCACTTTAGCTAGTCGGGAAGTTGGAGAATTAGTGATGGATGAGTCAGTGAGTGAGGGCTTTGCCTTTTATATATTTAGATTCATGAATTGATACAGTTACATTACAGTCTGAACTATTTTTTACAAGTATTTTTTATGGTACAACCTACTGTATGTCAGTTGGTTTTATTTTATTAAACTTTTATGTTTGATTCAACCTGTAATATATGTATATATATATATATATATATATATATATATATATATATATATATATATATTTTTTTTTTATACAAACCTGTAATAGATTACTAAAAAAAATTTTCCAAACAAATCTGCATTACTAGTAACAAAAATGTTTAAATTGGTAAACGCTATTTAACTCAGTGATAAAAAATTACCTTTGCTAACAATATATTTGTTGGCTATTATATTTACGTATATAAAATCACCATCAGTAATGTTCGTGGTCTTGACATAAAATCACCGCAGATAGAAAAGTGTGAAAAGAAAAAAGTGAAATTGGTATATTATAACAGGTAACTAACCGCATGTGAAAGAAAACAATATTCATTGGTCAATAAGATTGGTTTTACTCGGAAGCGTCGGCGTCTACAAGCCTCCTCAACTCGCGCTGCGGCCCTGCTACTTAAACATTTATGACTCCGAGATTCAGTTTCTAAATCTTGATAGCAACCCAAGTGGGACATGTCCTTTTTTCTACTTTTACTTAAGACTTATAATTTCTTGTTCAGATTGGAGTACAAAAGTTCCGTAATGACCAACACAGTATGATGAAGCAACTAATAAACCTATGAGACCCTGACCATTGAGAATCTTCTATTCTCAAATACACTTGTGCCGATAAAAAGGACGATTTACTTGTAATTCATAAACAATCTTTTATCACATAGTATCAAACTGTTCCGGATGCTAAAGAGTGTAGAGGCACTGAATTCTTAGTTCAAAATAGATTATAACCGATGCGGTGTGATGCCCGTGCGGTAGCACTTCCTTGAAGAATGGTCCTCGGAGCGCTTTCGTTTTCAACTTTCGTAATCAACTGCCCTTTTATATATACAAATCATTTTATTTAAAAAAATAGATAGTTAAAGATTTTCTCACCTCAAATGAATTTTTATAAATAAACATTCAAAACTCTACTGCAGTAACATTTCGGGTTAGCGCACAGGCCATTTAAGGTGCATGTAGAAACATTTCTTTAATCCCATAAAAGTATATTTTCCTTCACTGCCTTTTAAAATTATTTTCCTTATTATAATTGAAAATAATTTTGTTTTAAATTGACTTATATTATCACGGAAAGGTTTTATCATTAAACTCTTCATGTACTTGTCAATTATCCCTGGCAACTAAATTTCCTTCTCAACATAGTTCTCTTTTACAAATTGTAAACAACATAGGTTCCATAGAATAATATTCTCAAGTTAACATCATTGAAGGATTATGATGGTCAATGAACCATTCCTGAAGATGTTCCGTAGTACAACTTAATATAGTGATATGATTTTTTTACTTTATCCTATAGTCTCAGTTTCAAACTGTAGAAACTCGTTGCCTCGAAACATGGGATTGTCAGGAGCACAATACGTCCATGTTTGAAGCGTCTCGGCAGACCGACTACAGCACGTGACGTCAGATAACTGTTCCCTCGGGTCAGATACGCCCCGTGTCCGTCTGTACATCATTCAGTGTGTCATCCAATATACCGCTCTTCTCCGTCGTCCTTCAGTGAATTATCAAATATATCATCCAAGTCTCCCGTATTCAATAGTACACTAGTCAATAAAATTTAATATTTCTCTGTTAACAGTCTGTTAATAACTATTATTTTGGAATAGATGAAAACACATTTCTCAAAGAATGTTGGCTCCAAGTCGTTATCCAACAAAGGTTATTGCTAACCATTCTTTAATTACTGTAAATTTTAACCGTCCTTAGAACCTTAACTTGTTACTGGAAATGATTTATGGACCCAGAACATAATGATGTTATGTTTTAAGTTAAATAAATATTCATTTTTAAATTAAAGTTGTTGTTCTTACTACAGTAAATCAAAGTAATTATTACAAGGACTACAAACACATCGGGATCATATTCAACGTTTTTATTCGAAAGTTCTATAACATTATGACCAAGAGTAGGGATGAAATGACGCGAGTGAAGGAATCTTAGTTGTTATTCTTCATCGTGGTTCCTAAAAGTTCTCAAATATCTTAATCATCCTTACTGCATATATTTATTTTGCTCCTAAAGTTTGGATAGTTGGTCACCGTTGGTCCATCGTCACCATGTTAGTCATCATCACGTTCGTTAGTCGTCACCATGAGAACGGTGAGTTAATCCGTTCTTCCAGAACTAATCGGCTAATAGATAAATTGTTCCTTATTTCTGAACGTATGTCGTCTATGTTAATAAAGTTCCAGTCAATAACAATATATTTTGAAGTGCCTAACTGTTTTTGTGAAAAAAATATAAAAAATGCACAATTTTATATATACAGCTTATTACAGACTCCGGAACAATTATTTAATTTTCATTCCACATCACAAAACACCAACCTAAAATATATATAAGGAAGGGAATTAAATGTTTTAGTTATATATATATATATATATATATATATATATATATATGTGTGTATATATATATATATATAACTAAAACGTTTAATTCCCTTCCTTTGTATTTTGGCATATTCCGGGATAAGTTGAAAGTGCTCCTTCTAATAAAAGAATACAAAAGTGTGTAATATTATTTTAAAACAAGTTGTACTAGATAGCCTACATTTCATTTTAAATTTGAAACGAGCACCATGTTTTGAGTTATTTAATATTTTTACTACCTTTCATTGTTACAAATTTTAGCAGTATAATGTCCTATTGTCAATGCTATGTAAATAGTCTGGTGGCAATAGATTATTAATATTTTAATAATTTTATTATATTTTACCAAAACATGATACTTGAAAAAGAACCCAAAATAATATTACTTAAAAATACAATAAAACAAAAAACAAACAAACGTATTGGAATCACGCCTCAATACGTTATTGGGTTATTGGAATTGAATAAATAGCCAACTCAACAAAAAGACATTCCACTATACAAATGCCAGCAATATCTTGGTATTGGCAGTTTGAATAAAGAATTTCAACCCAGTAAAGTGGTAAAGAAATCATGACATTTTGTCGCTTTAGGTTTAGAATATTCTTATTTATGTATACAAATAAAAAAATACTATTTACTATAAAATACTATTTACTATTTACTATAAAAGTATTTATTTGTATACAAATAAATACTACTAGAAAATGTATATAGTATTAAATTTTTTTCTCTTTAATTTAAAGATATACTTTAAGTTAACATAAAGTATTTAACTAGAAAAAAGTAGATTTTTAGGTTGAAAAATGCGTAAATATATTCATAAGATGAAAGTTTTCATGAAGAAGTATAGTATTTGTATTCAACTGTAATTGGAGTATAAAAAAACTAAGAAACTTGCCCTTTCAAAATATCTAAGTGTACAATTAAAATTTTTAATTTTATATGAATTAAATAGCAATTACAATCAGGTAGGAATTTCATAATCATCCTGCACAATAGCCGGGACATAATTAGCTGAGATTTCATGTGTTTTAATCAAAGTTTTAGTGTCTTGTCGTAAAGCCTGGAAGTTTTACTACACGAGAAACACCTTATGAAAAAGATGATTCCCGCCTAGAAATTCGACTTGATAATGAACAAAAGCGCAATATACTTAAAATATGGAAAATACTATGTTATTTTTTGTATATTTTTTTCGGAACAATTGTCAATAACTAAATGAATTCATAAAGAGTAAAACTCAATTATATAGAAAGTTTATATCTAATACACCAACCACCTCCACAAATATAGTACAACGCGGTCAGAGTATAAAATAATATTTTATATTAGAAATAAATGAATTAACAATGCTTAAAAGCATATTTCAACAAGTTTAAGACGATAGTACAGTCTTATATGAAGTAAGGTGAATTAAAGAGCAGTATTTATAGTATATTGCTTTTTAATATGAATCTATTGATCAATAAGCTCAATTTTACTAATAAAACCACATGGTTATTCAATTTCTTTACCATGATGATTGTACATTCAACTTACTGCAACAGTATCAAATGATATGCAAAATTCTCTAGGCTGGTTCCTTACACCAACTTACGTTAGTTGCGATCCGTTCTTCTGCTAATACTTAGTGTTGTGCTGATATGCATGCTTCAGCCAAAAGAGTATACTAAAGGTAACTTAGTCAATAATTTCCGGAAGCTAGGTTACTTATGGATAAATAGTTTCCCCAACATATCCATTCATGTATAGCTATGAGCTAAGGCCAGCTTGCAAAGATAAAAATGTTTTGTTAAAATAACGAAAACTCTTTACATAGTGTTACTTCAATTTGTTGCTGAGAGAAACATATGGAGACGCTTTAACTTTTCATAGCAGGTCAAGTTATTTTAAATCCAAATTTAAAAATACACGGAATGGTAAGTTTGGCCAAGTCTTTTCACTGAACATGACCATCGTATTGTGGTTTGACTTTGAGTTTTTGGTAATGTTAAATACACCACTTTAGGCAGAACTTCAATTACATTCCAGGAGTAAACAACACTAAGCGTAGAATAATAATTTATGAAGTGCCAAACTTGAGATAATAAACTTCATTTGGGAGGCAGACGGCCGAGTTACGGAAATAAAAATTATAAGGTAAAAAACAAAATAGTGGCTAGCGGCTTAATGAAGCATTTTAAAACATATGTTGATGTGAACTTTTATGTTTATTTTGGATTGCTGAACAGACTGGAAAATTGTGTGAAGGTTGAAGCTGGACACCTTGTATAGTATATTTGATATTGAGAGTCTTTCAGTGGTTAAATGATTTTTTAATTAATACTTGTAGATGAATACAGTTTATTTACCATTAAAACTAATTAACAGTAAAGAATAAAAATGTTATATATTAATTATAATATCGATAGAACTAAATAAATTTTATGTGGTGAAATGTATATTAAAAACATTGTTGCGTTGTACTAAAAAACTTCACAACAGGAACAAAACATGAATAGATTCGCAGGTTTGACGAAAGAGGTAATCCGAATATCCTCTTCCGAGGAACTTTTCACGTTTTGGCAAGCTTGTATTGTTTCAGTGAGTTTTTTACTCATCCATATTAAACAAAATGTTTATTTTAAAACAATATATATTGGTAATATATATTTTTTAATTATATCTTTTAAATTATAATGAAATTTATAAATAAATAAAATATATCTCAGTTATATTATATTTCTTTAATAACACATTTTCTGTTACAGTCAGTCAACCATGGGTTGCTCATTTAGTTATCATAAACTACACAAAAGAACACCAAACTCTAGCCACAATATAAGAAACTAAAATAGTAAAAAATATCCCTGTTCAGCCAGGTTATATCCGGATGAGTTGTGGACAGTTTACTGAGGTAACTTTGAACAAAGTGACTTGATTTCGTGTACTAGTGAAAAATGTAAATTAAATTACCATCATGAGTTGGTCAGGCAAATGCCTTTTGAACATAAGGAGGATTGGAAATGTTAATGTGAACATTTATTTAAAAATCTGATAAAGGGAAAAATAATGATGATTTTACAATGTTAAAATGTTCATGCAAACCCAATAGAACAATGTGGACGAAATTGGATCATCAAAATCAATAAAGTGACAAAAAAAGATAAGAAAACGTCGAAGGCTTGGTAATTTTTTTTTACAGACTATTTTTGGCAGACTATTCTTGCCTTACACATTAATCTGCACGTGGATCGTATTAGACAAAGGCGGGGGGTGAGCCGTTATAGTACAGGTGGAAGGTACTAATAAAATTCACTAACAGAACGCGTATACGAACCTACGAGATCGCTGCCACGGTCCCGAAATCTGGAACGCTAACCACTACGCAACCGACTTACCCCAAATAAAGTAATCAATAACGCAAATTACTTACAACCACAAAGGATGACATAAAAGCTGCTCACAGTCTACCGAAACCCCGCATTGACACTCGGCCCGAAAATATAAATTGTTTGGTTCATGAGGAGAAAGACGAGAAATTAGGTGCTGGCGGCGAGGAAGGTCAACAACCAACAATCAGGTGACAGGACAGCAGGGCGTCCGGATCTATGTAAGTGAGAGTTTATTGGCTTACTAAGGAAATCTGCTGAGAGAAACCAATAAGGGAAAGAGACTAAAATAAAAGTTCATCTGGTATAGGAATGATTCGGTTAAGCTTCGAAAACTACAGACGTAACCAGCAATGTGATTGGTTTTAATGTCATGTCAGCTACTTAATCAACTACTATCCGTTGCTTCGGTGGTTGTTTAGATATTATTGTTGTAATTAAATTAAATGTTTAACATAAGTTAACAGATATTTTACGAGTTATTTAACATTGAAAACTATACTTAATTGTATAACTTATGGGATTTGCAAAGAAGTGGGGGCGGGGGGGAGATTAGTATTTACTAAGGAATATATTTTGTTGAATCAGGTACCAATCAACAAAAGATATTTAAAAGCATGCTCATTAATATAAAAACTAAAGATATTGAGACAATTAATTTATGTTATTGTTTAGTAAATTATTGCGGACATTTTCCAGCACTTGAATTAGTAAAAAAAAATTTAATAGTAGTTTTCATCACTAGGAGAAAAAGTGGGTCTTTTTGTGAGCAATTGTGTTTTAAAAACGAGGCGCAACCGAGTTTTTAAAAACGATTAAGCATCAAAAAGACACTTTTGCTCCGAGTGATGAACAAAGTTTATTATCATAATGCGAAATTAGACTTTTGACCGTTAAAAATATTAACTATAAAGTTTTATTTTTGAGGTTATAAGTTATTTACAAAGTAAGGAATATGCAGTGTTTACATTTCTGTTATTTACAAACAATGCTCTTTATAACGTTTGAATTTTGAAATTCTGCTCCTCAACATTAATAAATCAATAACAATATACTTAGCAAACAGCTGACTTTTCAGTCCTGGGACCTAAAAAATTCTCCATTTGATTTTTCACCCCTAGGACAAAAAACAATCGGTTTTGGTGCTATTCAACAAAAAACAGGCTGATTTCGTGCAGAATGATAAAAGAGTATTTTAGTCTCAAACAGACAGCCAACAGGTGAAGAAGCAAGCTTTATAAGAGAATAAAAAAATATAATACAAAATATTAAGGAAAATTTAATAGTAGTAGAGTAGGACCTATGAATCTATACTTATTTAATACGCTAAGGGGTTTTTTTGTGTTTAGAACTCCTCCTACATTTCTCAACCGATTTTCAAGTTTTTGGTGTCGTTGGATAGGGCTTGGTCTGTTGTTTTTTCCGCCAAAAAATGTTGTGGTGATAATCGGGCTTGAAATGAGGGTGCTATCTACAAATTAAATTTGAAATTTCTCCTTTAGAATAACATTGAGATTGATTTGAGCATTTTAAACATCTGTTAACGTACAACTGTAGTTTTTTGTGATCACTGATATTCACAATATTGCATTGGTCGGAATTCATTTATTTAGAACTGAATGTAACTTTTGTATTGTATCAAAATAAATTGCTCTATGTCGAGCGAGACGTGCACTAGTTGGGATTTATAAGATTTGCAAAGGAAATATGTTCAGGGTTATAAAGTCAAAATGGTAGGAATGGGCTAGTTCATACATAATTTAATATACTAGAAATGAAGTTGGAGGTTGTTGTACATGTCCATACCTTGTACATTGCATCCATGTACAATCTCTACAACTGGCGTATACAATAAATAATGTAACCCATTATAATGTAACCGGCACTGACATATTTTGTAAACAATACTATTTATTTCCCAGGCAAATATAATTTTTAATATTATCAAAAGAAGTTAATTATGAAAGACCAGACTAGGATGGATTGAAAGAAGTTAAGTGTGAGGAGGAACAGTCAACCCGAATCAAAATTATATTTTAAAGAAAGTATGTGAAAGTATATACATGTATATGACAATTCGAATTAAAATCATTGCAAATTAAATTAACTGTAGTTTTACGAGTCAACAGCCATTTTATAATTCATTATTGAAAAGTAAAAAAATATACAAAAATGGAAAATCGTCTCTTGAAAAAGAAAAGGAAGGGACGAAAACCAGTGATTTGATTAGACGCTGAGATCCGCGCCGCCGCCGGCGACTGTTTCCTCCCGCCGCGCCGTCAATGAGAAAACCGCCCCGAGGTGATGGGGTTGAGAATATACTGTTGGAGGAGGTGGGACTGTGACTGGGAAAACAATGAACAAATAATCTTTACAACCACAGACTAGTAATATTAACATTTTTGTTGCAGGCTCATGATGGTCAGTTGATTTAAAATATTTATCACAATATTTGTTATTTAATTAAGAGATATATTTGACGAGAGAATTAGTTTTTGACAAAAAAAGATTCAAAAGCAATTGGAAGCACAGTATAACTATCATATTTAGATTGTTAAACAGGTTTCTCAGGTTTAAAAATTCATAAAACGCATGTACTCCTCATAACTTACATATCGAATCATTATGACAAGTAAAACACGTCAGTGGTTTTAGTGCCGAGCGGTTAAGGGTTTAAGGTTAGTTTCCTCGTTCAGACAGATTCAGGGCCAAACATTATTTTATGTCCTTAAAATAGCCATCAAAGCCGTAATTTGCAATTAAACTTCAATTGAATATTAAATTATTTTTTGTTTAGCTTAAAAAATATATATTTTCTGGAAAACTTGCTTTGACTTGCTTCTTGATCAGACTATCTATTTTTAATAATCTAAAAATTTTACATTAACTTATTTAACTTTTACAGCACTTGAATATTTTAAGGTAAGATAGAAAGAATCTAAGCTTAGGCTTATAATTTCGCAGTTACTCCTACCTGCAATTTGCCTTTAAATGATTGCTTTAGTTATTGCGGTTGTTTGTATAACCGTTTAATTTTCTTAATGTGATGATAAATAAATTCTTAGTCAATTAAATTTAACAATATGTGAGAAACTTTTTTGCAAAGAACGAATTTTATATATGTATATATATATATATATATATATATATATATATATATGTGTGTGTGTGTGTGTGTGTGTGTGTGTGTGTGTGTGTGTGTGTGTGTGTATGTATGTAATTATGTATTTTTTCAAGTACTAACTTGATGTAAAAAACTTAAAATAGTAATGACAAGATTATTGTACTTAACTCTTAATACATAGATGAAGTATAATACACAGGGAACAATAAATTTGTTTAGTGTTATGAGATTTAAAAATAACTTTTAAAATGAATAAAGGTTATCTTAATATTTATTTAGCCATACTACAACAGATGAATAATATTAATAATCGTAACTCGAGTACAAATCATAAAATGAAGAGACGCACGGCAACCATGAACGCAGGTACGCCGCACCGCAGCGCCGGTCGTCCTTGTTATTCCAGACCATAAACTCTTTCAGTGTCACGTTTCAAGTTTATCCGGCTTTCCTTTGTGAATGATATTGCGCCACTGCGTGAGCTCGGCGTTATGTGATTTAGCATAGGAGCTGGCAAAATATATGTCGCACCTTCTGTTATTGAGCTACAGTTGTTGAGCATAACTCTAGAGGGTAAATTTAGTAAAGGATCTTCTGATATGTGCATAAGTCATGTATAATGTCAAATCGGATTTTTATCAATTTAAAATCGAATATAAGAAATGGGACGTTTCAATATATATATAGATCATTCAATTACATCAGAGATTAGCAATAATATGTTTTAGTTAATCCGTCCTCATCTAGTACTCATATTTTATATTATTTGAGTGATTAAATTTTGAGTAGAGTACTAATAATATTAATGGAGGGACATAACATATTTTGGACTTTTATATCTGTCATTTGGGCAACTTTTTCAGGTGGTCAATCACTAATTGAACCGGTACACGGTACATAACAGCGAATACTCCGCATCGCATACTGTAATCTAATTGAATACAAAGGAAAAGTTTTCATGTTCGGATCATCCAAATCTTTTAAAATTACGTTTTATGTAACTTTACGTAGTGATATGTAATGAATATGTATGTTCATAAAACTAAAAAATGAGGAACTTTAAAATATGTATGTAGATATATCCATAAATCATTGTTTACAGAAAAATATATCTTTTTTATTTAAAAAATCATGAATGCGGTTGTCCAAACAAACTGTAGAAGTTAAATAACGGAAAATTAAAATATTAGACATAGACATAGTTTTAAGATAGACATATTTGAATATCTTTGCAATCACAAACTATAATGTAAAAACTGTTATTGCTAATGATTATCAGGTAATTTACTCTTTATACCGTGGTAGTTCAAGAAAGAGTTGTATTTTTTTATGGATAGAATTTATAAAAAAGGGTTTTAAAGCAATTTCTATTATGACTATTATAACCACAAAGTTCGGCAGAGTTTCTCAGGTTAAAAAATATTAAATATTAACTGAATTTGATTCACTTTTTTACGTTTGTATATCTGACCAGCTAAGTGAAAAGCGTGGGGGATTATAGTGCACATCGGATAAAGGTTTTATATTTACTTTCCTTTTGATCAACGTAGTTCATGAGTAAAAAA
Organism: Neoaliturus tenellus; assembly: GCA_030545055.2. Classification (NCBI taxonomy): domain Eukaryota; kingdom Metazoa; phylum Arthropoda; class Insecta; order Hemiptera; family Cicadellidae; genus Neoaliturus; species Neoaliturus tenellus. Next base: position 22,263 of record JAQYXR010001340.1, on the reverse strand, counting down.
ACTTTTATGTTCTTACAATACCATATCCAGTAACATCCAAAATTGCTATTAAAAATACTATTTACACTTCAATTATGATTGAGGTGCTAGGAAGTTGGCCTGTAATTTATATCTATTCCGATAATTATTTTTAACTATTATTTTCAATCAAGATTTTTCATCCGGGACAAAGTGCATAAAAGTTCAAATTAGTAGAGATGACTGCAAATCATGATTTGCATGACTCATGATTTGAATGGATTTTCAGTCATCTCTACCAATTTAAACTTTTATGCCCTTTTTCTCGGATGAAAAATCTTAATTGAAAATAATTGCGTTTGCTTCTGCAATGAAATTTTACTTTCATCTAATAAGTTTTTATTATATATTCTCCATATTTATGTAAAGTAAAATTTTCCTCCAGTCTTTAAATAATATTAATCATATAATATAAATAGAATTTGTTATTGAGACATTTGGGGTTTTCTATATTTTAATAGTGAAGCCTGAAACGAGTTATTTTACAATTAACACAGATAAAAAAATAATTATGTGTTCTTAAAAATAATAATATTTTGTATCATTCTTGCCGTGTGAATTGCTGTGGCGTTGGCAATCCTTCCCCGGTGGCCGATATACTAATTAAATCGATACATGGTACTATACAGATAATACAACGCATCGAACCCTGTTATCTAATTGAATACAAAGAAAAAGTTTTCACCGTCCTATATTCAATTGTGTTATTTTGTTTGCGTTTTAATATTACTTAGTGTTATATGCACAAATACACTTGGTGTTGTTGCATACACAATTATTCTATAATTTAAATATAACATTTATTCAAGTAATTAAAAATCAAAGAGTGTACATCTTTTTTTTATAATAACAAATTATTTAAATTATTTTTCAATAATTGGAAACTCTAACCGAACTCGGTATGTGTGCCCAGATTTATTTTCGATTTAGTAAACTCAGGACTTAATTGCAATAAATATTGTCTGTCAGTATTTATTTAAATTTATGAATTGTCAGTAAAAATACTACACTTTTACAACCGTATCTGGGGTTTAAAGTGCTTATGTAATTTTTTATGTTGGACTATCAAGAAAGCAATAGCCTGGCTGTGCATCGTACAAATAATATCATATTCTCATATTATCATATACTCACGCAGTTTTCGACAATGTTTGTCATATTGTAACTTCCGGCATCAACTTTTCAAGGCATTGTCAAGTGGATTGTTACATATTATATTAAAGAAATTAAACCTTGTAACCATAAAATAGTATCACAAAATCCTAGATCTATTACAATAAAATCATAGAAACAAAAACATATATGATGGAATTTTAAAATGTAATTATTGCATGTACACTTATTAAACGTCCAAATTTCAACTTTCATGGAACTAATGGACTGAAAGTATAAATATCAATGGTATAACTCCACCCTAAATAAAATAGTTTGAAAACATTAATTAAGGAAGGCAGACTGAATTAGCATAGACCACCGTCGGACGATGTTTGTTTTCTTTAATTCTTTTAAAGAAGGAAGCCAAACAAACCAAATCGAATGTAAACCTTATCTTACAGTTGGGACTTCTTGCCTTTTAGTTTAGACGCTTTTTCAGATTGATTTCTTATTATTTTACAATCTTTATCAATTCGTTTCTCTTATTTTGTTCTATTACAATTGTTCATATTATTTCTAGTCTTATACTCTTATAGTCTTATAACCTGAGGTCATATAGAACCTACATTATATTTGTGAATTTCAGAATGTTGATAAATTCCAAAGACGTAAATTAAGAACTTGTTTGATCAACCTTAGAACTATGTTAAGTTCTAAAATTATTTACAGCAATAAGCAACAACCAGACTCAGCAAAGTTAGAAAATAATCATGACAAAATGAGTTGCTCCTAAAATTGGTTGAAATTTTTCTTACGAAATTTACGCCGTATCAACGTAAAAGTGAAAACTTAGAGATCAATGGTTAGATCTCATGGAGTAGGGTAAAATATTTACACTATAAAGTCAAATATCGGAACCTTTTATCATTTTTAATGACTATTGTTAATGAGTAATAAACTCAAAACTCAACAAATATTTTCACAATAGTCAAAAAACGTAAGAAAATTTGTGACTTCCAACATTTAAATCCGTTACCACGACTAAAGTGGATTTTCACTACTGAATCACTAAAATGTGTAGCCCATCCGTTCAATAAGTTATTTAATACATAACTACTACTAATCGAACACAGATACTAGATTCGAATCCAGTAATGAAAAACAATCGCATTGTGTCACAACAACACAATGTATATACCTACTTACAGGATTTAATACGTGAGGAAGTAGGTTATATTAAGTTTGGAATTGTAATTTTTTTTCCTGAAATTAGGCCATATCTATGATTTTTAATAAAAATACATTTTCTTGGTGGAACGTTTTGCTAGTTGTTGCCATTACCCATTGTATTTATTAATTAGTTTTGTCTCCTCATTACAGGTAGTGACTGATTGTTATGGTTACTAATGCCGTATCATATTCCATTTGTTGGTGAGTATCTCTATATAAGTGTTTATAGAGTGTATAATACCATTTTTATACTCTACCATATAGTTTAGAAGGCCAATTCAATCATAAATGAAGAAAACATTTTTGCATTATCTTAAATAGTTTGTCGACTGTATTTCCACAGGTTTGTATTTTAGTGAAGAAATTAACTTGTACTTACTAAGTTAAGTCACTTTAATTTCAATTAAAAGAGTTAATAATATAATGACGGACAAATAAGTGTAAAATAAGTATGTGCCGCAATGTACGTGTATTAATAAACAGTATATTGAATAAAAAATGTAGCATAATGAATAAATGAACGAAGGCATAACCGATATCCCCAGAAAATCTTGTTATTCCATGCTACAAATCCTTTTTAGTGTCACGTACCTACTTACCGGATCAGCATAGTAATAGGCAAAAACGCTTTGAGTGTCGACATTCTGTAGTTAAATATGATTATAAAATTATCCATAAAATCGTACAAATGCCTTATTATAATTAATAATGTTTATATCATGTGTTCCAGGCTCATTACAATATTTACATGCAAATAGGTTCTGAACTAAAAATTTTATTTTTCATTTCTGGTACCACGGTGTTTAGTTACTACAACTATTATAAAATACATCTCATAATCTAAAATTTACCCCATCGGTGATAGATCATTTTGTACATCTAGTTAAAAAAGGAATTAGTGAATTTAACAAAGGAGAGATTAACGGTACGTTTTAAGACGGGCTGCTTGTTTGGAAGGCATAGAATGAAAAATCGACCTGTGAAGAGACGTTTCTACAAACCTCACAAACAAGGATCCCGGTGGTCGGTATGATCAACAATGGACCAACAGCCATAGAGTGTGACTAGGACAGGGTTGCTGAAAGGGAATTAAATAGGTATATTGGAGCTTGTTCAATCACTTGACATTAAGCAGCCGCCGGCAAAACATTTGGCGCAAGATGTGCAGGTAAGAGTACATACTAGGATAGAGCGAAGATCTTTACAGTGAGTTTATCGAAACTGCCAGCAGAGATGCTTGACTATATATGACCATGTGTATAGACCTCAAATAAATGGCTAATTTAGCCAGCCACCAAGATTTAAGCCGGTAACTTTCAGGCCGTTGCGGATCTTCAGAGTATGTCACCGGTCTCTTGGAAGTTTGTTAAAAACTGCAAGAAGCCAATGTCAACATTTTCCCCGAGTGTTTTATAAATTTGTAGAAGATAACGTCCAAACCTGCTTTTTTTCTATTTTTCATATAATTAATTGCCCCTTCCATATCATCGGAAGTGATAGGTCTAGTGCAAAACAAAAAACAGAGTTCAACTGAAAACGCTAACGTCACAAAATAAATGCAAATTTTACAAAAGCGTTCTTTTACTTCTCTTCATCACAGAAGGGAAAAAATTAACGCAGCCCTAATCACAGATAATTACACTTTTTTGAAGAAAAAATTGATTTACAAGCAAGCTAAATCATTTCATTAAAGCTGAATTGAGTATTATTATTGAAGAGGTATGGTATTAAAAGATTTAGAAAATAATGCGGGAGATATAAATGTTTTTGATGCATCAAGAAGTTTTAGGAGTTAAACAAGAACAGTCATAGCCATAAAACTAAAGTTCACATCTCCACGACAGGAGAGTCCCATGTGAATATTTTGTTTATTTAGCTGCAAGGATATTCCTAAAATATGCTAAAACGAATTGTCAAATTTTATGAGTGTAACCTTTAGTAGACTTATTAGTAATAGACAATATTTATAAGGAGTTTTTAAATACTTGGCTTTTTATGTATGATATGAAATTGCACAGTTTTAAATTTGTCCCTCCTTAAAAATGGCTCCTCAATTTTTATAATGGTTGTTTGCTTATGCAGAATTTTGTGCTTTTCTTAAAATACATGTTTGGAGTTAGGGTACGAATATTTTTAATTTTATTTATACCCGCCATCTAATTTATTGCGTTGTTTTGTAGCTTTGATATCTTGGGCCTTTTCATATATTTAAAATTACACGACACGTAAGTACATCTATAACGAAAAAACTCACCTTGCAAGATAATAATTTTATAGTCAAGACAAAATTATTGAATTATATTTACAGGGTGATGGTTTTGAATCGCATTATGATTTATCGCTAATATTAAAAGCAATATCGACAAAAAACTATTGACTCGAAAACTCGATCTTCACCGAGCAAACTATTTGCTCAGGGCAAAGTTTTCCTCGATACCGGGTTTATGAAATATTTATAACTATTCATTACTTACCCGTCTTTTACTTGAATTTTTTTATAACATGATAAAACTAGAACTGTATGAAAGTTAAGAAAAAACTATTTATAAACTAAAATATGTAGATAAAATCTATTTAGGTTTTCAAGCCTATGTGTTTTTTTATATTAGTGTTAAATAATTTTTTCTCTATACAGTACACGTCTGTCTCTAACGGCAAAATAACAAATTTCAATCTTTTGTTCTATAAAAAGGTTCTGGTAAACATGTTGATGTAAAAAGATTTACACTTTAGAGTCTCTTAATTTAGTTATAAATTTGGTTTTAAGACTCGTAATACCCACATAATGTCACAGACCGACACACAAGTAGATTTGGGTAAGAAGGTCGGGGTCCGGACCTAAACGAGAAGCATTTGTGTATCTGCTGGTCTGAGAGCAACCACCTGTGATCAGCAATGGACGTGGCACTGCCGTATTAACGTTTTGAATGCTACTCAATGTCAGACACTCGGGAGTAGTTTAAATTTGTTTGCTTTAATACTTCCTCTTTTGTAAAGATAAATATAGTTATTTTGTCTCTTATATAGTTCTATTAAAGATGGACGATTTTAATTGTAAAGATTATAATATGTATTTTAATTAAAATATTCCATGACTTGTTCGATTAAACGTATTGACATGATATGACCCGGATTATCAAGTAATGCACTTTAAATTATATTCCGTCACTAGGAAAGTTAGAGTATACGTTTAAGAGAAGACATAGTAACTTCAATTAGTTTGGCGAATAATTAACAACTTTTTGACTCATTATTTTTTTTAGAATCAAATATTATTAACATTACACAAGCAGTTTGCGTAATAGATGCTAGATTGTTAGAGAAAATGTCTGTAAAATTATATTGTATACTTAAACTTGATTTAGTGTAACATCCTGTAAGTCCTGTTATTAACGTAATATTTTATAAATAATGCAGTATTATATCCGTTAGAACTCTAACATTTGAAATACATAACGTAAAAAGTGTAGAGTACTCTTAAATTTTATATGCCGAGTTATAAATAAGTTTCATCTAGGTTAATATAGAAAAATGAATACTGTATATTATTTTAATACCTAAACCGCTTTTTTGGTCTGGGCCACTTCAGAACCCAAATCCGTACAGTAAGAGGTCCAAATCAGTGCAGTTTTGGTATTGTTCCATGTGCAAGTTTCCAAGAAAGTGGCTTGTGTGCTGGTAATTTAAAATGTTAATTTTAAATTTTAAAGTGTAGGAAACTCTTCTATTTTATATTAAGTTTATAAATAACTTTCATTCAAGTTTATAAAAAAAAAAAACAGAATAAATGCAAATTAAGTATTTTAATATTTTAGCCATAAAAATTCGTCTTAATTTTTACCTTAAATCTGATTTAAGCATTTATTTAACTTCAAAATTGATATTGTATTCGGTTTTGGTAGTTGATATTATATTAACCAATGTAGTTAACATGGACAGCAAGGGTGGCCAGCTGGCAGGCATCAAGAATGTTGTCCACACTGGCCCATCACTGATGATAACTAGTAACTAAGCCGGCGCCGTGGTTGAACATGTTCTTAAATGGATCGGAAATTTAATATATTGCTCAATGTGAAATATTTTCTAAACTAAGCAAAAATATGTATCATGTGTGTAAACAATTTTATTTTACAGGGAGAATATGTATATTATCATAGTAATCGTAGGCAAACTCAATCTGGTTGGGGGTCAGACATTTTTGTATGTCGATGACACAGCCTTACTGTTTGAGGGCGACAGTTGGGAGGAGGCTTTTGGGTTGGCAGAGGACGGTCTGTTCGCCGTCAAGCCTTGGTTTGATCAAAGTCGGCTCACGGTTAATATCTCAAAAACTAAATGCCTGCCTATTTCTATTAGAGCCGACTGCGATCCAGTTGACTTTCAATTGCGGCTACATACATGTGGTGACCATAGTGTGTGTGTGACGTGTGAATGTGTTGAGTTAGTTTCAGAATATAAATATCTGGGTGTTTGTTTTGACCGTCGCATGAAATGGGACAGACATATTCAATACATCAGATATAAACTTCACAAATGAATATACATTTTTTTCATGTCTTAGTAGAATCCTTGCGTTTGATTTACTCAAGACAGTGTACTTCGCGTACGTTCAGTCTCTCCTGCAGTATGGCAATCTAGCCTGGGGTGGATGTTTTCAAACTGTTCTTTCTCTTCTTGAAATAACACAGAAATCGATAATTAAAGCTGCATTACAAAAAAATCGTCAATACCCCACAGATCTGCTTTTCAACGAAAGTATTGGAAAAGTAAGGCTGCTGGCTCACTTCAAGGTCACCCGAGCGATGACGTCATCGAGGTCAATGACCTTACCGATGACGTCATCGATGACGTCATCGATGACGTCATCACCAATGACGTCACATCCATGACGTCACACCCATGACGTCACAGAAATGACGTGCTGATGACGTCATCACCCCTTACGTCACCAAGATGACGTCATCGATGTCACAAAGGTCAAGGTCACGCTGAAACCTAAAATTTTTTGGCACTTTTGCTGTTTCTCGCACTACGCTCCGAGTTTCAGTCCGGTTCCCATGACCTTGACGACTTGGAGCGAAATTAGACAAGAAACAACAAAAGTGCTGAGGAAACTTGAAGTTTGCAACGTGACTCTACCTAAACCGTCATGTGACACCGCTCGGGTGACCTTGAACTAGCCCAGCTGCCTTACTTTAGACCAGTACTACAACCGCGATGTGCACCCTACGACAGACACCGAGCGACTGACTGTCCGGCCCCACGCACTCTAGGTATATGGGAAGTGGTGGGGGAACTGCGATGACCTCGGGAAACTTGAAAATGTCAAGCCAGGTAGCACCGTTTTGGTGCTACCTTAAATTTACATGTTAAAGTGTGATGACCTTGAGGTTGACTGTGAACCTGGGACTTAGGATTGTCTTTAACAGCTTGACGTTTTTGCCAGAGTTTAAGTGTGGTGACCTTGAACTGGTTAAAATCAAAACTGCACAGCAGACTGCACAACACGGATGTGCATTCTACGACAGCCGCCGAGCGACTGACCTCCGGGCCCTGCGTACTCTAGATATATGGGGAAGTGGTGGGGGAAATTTCAAGGTCATTCAAACGGAGTTTTAAAAAAGTCAAAGAGTAGAAAGACTACTCTTGTGAGTCTATAGCGATTTCATTCATAGTGAGTGCTTCGGTATGCCAAGTTGATCTGTACTGACACGCTCCTAAATAATGTTTGCAAAAACCTGCAAAATGATTGTTGCACAATTTGCAGCCAGTTAGCTGGTTTAGTTTAAATTCAATGCAACGTTCAGGGCAACAAGTGTACTTATGCCCTCTCATTTGGTACACATGGAATGTCTTCAACTCCGGTTTCGGCTTCTTCCAAGACTTGCACTTACACATGCACTGACCAAAAGCTTCACATGTTCTACAAGCCAGGCCATCCACCACATCAATGTCATTCGGCCATGAAAAACATTTCTGTTTGCAACAGTAGTTGAGTTGACTCTCCATGTTGCTGCGGTGAAGGTGCGCAATGAAATGATGCTGTAGTCAGTGAGAGTGTACCTTAAATAAACTTAGTGGAGGGGGAAAGGTCAAGGTCATTCAAACGGAGTTTTAAAAAAGATGACTAGTCGTCCCCCTCCTCCTCGTCCGTCGTACTTGGAGAGCTGTCAGACGAAGAGCCCCGCGCAGGTGCTCCCCAGATGAAATGTATGTCTATTTGAAAGCGCAGGCCGGGATCTTGTACCATCAACTCCTTTAATCTATTACATACCAATTTCACTTTGTACACATTGTTAATAATCAACACCCAAGGCTTTGGCTGAACATAACGTGTAGTTGAGTCAGCCTCGCAGACAGTTACATCTTCCGGTGATATTGGAGTGTATAAATGTGTAAAATCTCGTTGCTGAGGCTGGCTTGAAGTTGAAGGTTCTGTGCCGACCTTGGTTGCATCAAAATTCAAATCCATTCTACATTCAAGAGGTCCAGGGTTCCCGTTGAATACATAGAGTAATTTTTGATACAAGACTTCCACTTCTGTCGCATCTTGTAAATGAACGGTCCACCGCAAGGGAAATGCTTCGTCCGTAGTGGAGTCAACTTGAGAAAGAGTCCTGTCCGCCATGGTAGCTAAGCAAGGAATGAGGTGAGCTGCAGTCAGTTGTAACATTATCGAAAAGTAGAGGGGGAAATTCCAAGGTCATTCAAATTGGGTTTTAAAAAAAAGGAAGGAGTGGAGGGGGAAAGTTCAAGGTCATCCAAATTGAGTTTTAAAAAAAAGGAAAGAAGGTCACTCCCCATCACCCTCGTCGTTGTCTCCTACATCTTCATCCGCATCAGATTAACTGTATGGGTAAATCGGTGACATTGGTGAGTATTGCGGTGAGTGCTGACCGTTGTTGTCCTCCTGCCGCAATGTAACTTGCGACCAATCATAGTTGAAATTCATTTGTATTATGATCCCAGGGTTGTCCCGCAGTATTTCTTTCATCCGTTCGCAAATTGTTTCCAAATAGTGAACACTGTCGATGGATAGTGTCCAACCTGTACTCGTTCCAACATCAGTAGTGGAGTCAGCTTGGCTGATGGTGTTGTCCGCCATGGTTGCTTGTCGAACAAGGAATGACGGGTTATGTGATGCTCATGCAGGAACATGGTGAAGTGGTGGGGGGCGTGGTGGAGTAGTGGGGGAAGTTTCAAGGTCATCCAAACGGAGTTTAAAAAAAAAGGAAAACCTACAAAGTAACATTGAAACTTTCCAACTGATGGTGGCGGGCGTTTTCTTCTGCAACCTTGCCGACACATGTGACTATGCCATACAGTATGAAAAGTACAACCATAATAAGGCCGAACAATAAAAGATAGCCGTTGACTATCATGATATTTTCTGAGTGGATCTGCTTTCTTCTTATCGCCCTCTCCTGCATCCTCTTCTCCAACTCGTGGACGAAGTCACAGCATGCGTGAGGACATCTTTCATCTGTTGGTAGGTTTGCCATTGTTGATGTTGTCGGTTTGGCTGTTGAAGATGGAATGAGGTTTCCAATTGTGATGTGCCATGTACACCAATAGTCAAGTGGTGGGGGTAGCGAAGCAGTGGAGGGGGAAGTTTCAAGGTCATTCAAACTGTGTTTTAAAAAAACCTATCTTGTTACTGAGCTCATATGTCAGTAACAAGATAGGTGTTTTTGCTCTTTTACTTCTTTAATATAATGAAAAATAAACATATTCTACAATGGTTAGAACAAGAAATACAACTGCTAGTCAGCTGAAGTAATCCAAGTTGTCCGGCTCGGTCTTCATGGACGTCGGTGAGGAAGCTGTCGAGGAGTGTCCAGGCTCTTCCTTTGGCTGCCGGGTGTTCCGTATATTGCAAGCGTAGACTTGCACATTTATACGGTAGCCTCTTGCCACCATTAGCTGCAACTCCTTGTACAAATCGTTCAGCTCCTGTTGCGTCTTGATAGTCACCTCCTCATAGCTGGCACAGCTTACGTTCAGAGACATCCTGATGTTGCTAGGTTGGCTGCTGGAGTAGAAATGAAGCCGAGGCACAGCGCTTGGAGGTATATGAAAAAGTGGTGGGGGTGTTTGCATTCAAGCAGGTTTGACTTGTAGCGTGGTGGTGGGGGTAACTGTGAAATGCAAAGGTCAAAGGTCAAGGTCACCCGCGAAGTTTAAAAAAAAAATGCATCATATCAATATGTGACAAACTTCACATATTGATATGTTGCATTTTTTTGTCTTTTGTATTTTTTTTTGTTTTTTTTATGGTTTATTTATTTATAAAACATTACAATAACATATGTACAACAGTAAAACTTAAATCTAACACTGCTGCTTGTCGGCAATGTGGATGGTCAACTCGGTGGAATTACTACCCGTGCAACCGTGGGAAACCAGGTAGAGACAGCCGGGTTGGATGGAGCGCAGATCCTCGTTCTGGAGGAGATGGACGAACCGTTTCGGCAGGTAGACTTGGAACTTGGGCTCATCCCCCGGAGTGAATGGTGCCTCGCTAAGACTGCAGCAGATGGCCTCTCCAACTGTAGTCTCCATCTTCTTCATGGCGTGGATAATGTAGTGCTTCTCGTCTTTAAGTTCGGAACACTTCTTGACGGGTAGTATGGTAGATTTGGAGTGAGCATTGAACTGCTCAACCAAAGTTTGCAGGAACTGGTGAGATGCCATGGTCGAGATATAGATCGTCTTCTTCGTCTTCTTGCTGGGAGATGTTGTCGTCTCGGAATCTCGAGTAATACTCATGCCAGGTCCCGGTCTGCTCCTCACTTATATAACCCCCGTTACCCCCACCACTCCCCATTTCCCCACTTTGAAGGTAAGATGCGAGTTTATAGGCGTTTTTTAAAGCGCAATGTCTATCTTTTTCATGTTCTGGACTTTTAGTACAAATACAAACATTTTCCATCGTATACTTGTAATTTTTATCCAATTCCACATCATTAACCGGAACATGAGTAAATCCTTCGATCCATCTTTTCTTTTCCAGCCCCTTTGTGTGAATATTGGTAAACCTGTCTGAAAAGTGATGCATAATGTGATACAAGTCCGTGTAACTTGTAAAACCATCATACCAATCAATATGATGGAAATGTTTTGAAATCCATCTGTTGGTGGTAGCGGCTTTACTAGTTAAAGATGAATAAGAACATGGTGGTTTAAATAAAAACGAATAAGGAACACTTGTATTCATGTCCAAAAACACAAGTTCTTTTATAATGAATCTATCATCATTACCACGAAACGCTTGAAACTCAATAATACCAGGCTTGGACTTTACTTGTTCTTCTTCTTCTCCCTTGTCCATTTTGAAGGTCACACGTCTGCTCATTATGAAGTCAGGAGGTCAACTGATTTCCACACCACGGTAGGTACTGCTTTTATACCAGGCCGTACAGTTGTTGGCGCGTTGGTGTATATTTAACGTGGGCACCGTCCCCAATAGGCCTAACCCCACAAAATGTTGGTTATTGTTTTAGAAACTAACCATTGTCATTTAAGTTTCCATCTTTATATTTTCCTTGTTTTCGTTTTCATCACTAACACTTGATTCTTCTCCTCCATCTTCCTCTTCTTCCTGTTTTACTGATTTCTTATGTAGTTGAGCGTACTTTTCCAATTGTCTCCACATTTGTTCTTCATGAGGAACCCTATTGAATATAGAAGTATCCACAGGCCCGTACAATATAGGTGCGTCCGGTTGTTTGTCCAAAGTGTCTTCCAGATAATCTTTAATAATTGAACTTGAAAACACCAGTTGTCTCAAGTATCTTGTTATTGGTTCAGTTGCACAAGTTAGAATAAAAAACTCTTCTCGATTAAGTTGAATCTTGTTATCATGTCTTGTTGTGTCTCTAAACCGCAACTGATGATCACCACGATGTTTAACAATATCGATTTCCACATTTGAATCCAAAAGGCCTACTCTTGTCTTTCTTCCAAACATGTTACTACTTAAATAGCATTCTAGCAGATGCAAGTGTTTCATAAACGATTCCCAAGCAGTGTCCGTAAACAAAATCATTTTGGGCCCATGAGTTAAAATTACAGTAGGTGAATAATCCGTCGATTTCATAACACCGATTAAAACACTTTTGTCCAAACTTGATGAAATTGGATAAAATATTCGCAAGAATACCTCACTCAATATGTTAGGAGAAATATTATCTTCAATATCCCTTTTCCTCTTCTGTACATTCTTTCTTCTTTTACCTTTTCCCTCAACATTATTACTGGCGTGTAGTTGTCTGCAAGGGTTGTGTTCATCTCCTTCCGGTTGACCTTGAAGATCTAAAAAGTCGGATATCTCCTTCTCAATATCTACTACATTTTCTGGTGTACCACTAGGAGAAGCCATATTGAATACGATGCTACCCATACAACAACAGGCAACAAACTGATGAGGAGCGACCTGAACGCTCTGCTTTTATACTCGCGGAATGCATTGGAATGTAACGAGGTTTTTTACAATACATTTTTAACAATTCCAGTTAAAGGTGTGTATGTTACGATTTTATCATGTAGAATTAAACAGTATGCAGTTGTATTAGCCGGTATAGCCGCGTTGAATTCCATTTCTATTTTTATATCCACACTTGACGATTTTACCGATTCATTTTGTTTAGAACAATCGATTACAACTATAGGGTAACCATCTAAGTATTTTTCTGGTGATAGTAAAGGTGCATTTGTTTTACCGTAATATGAACTTTGGAATCTTGCATACATATCGTACAATATGCTGTACTTTTTATTAGCGAATGACACATTTAAATTATCGAATGGAAAAAATTGTGAATTTAAATAAACTTTAATATTTTTCAAGTTGCAATGATCAAATTGACCTGCATGTTTGGTGATGGTGTCTCTTCTGCCTGTTTGTAAACCAAATATAATATACCTGGCTCGTTCCACATAATTGGATGTTTTAACAGTCCAAGTGTGGCGATCCGTAGCTGGCAAACTGGGATGTTCATGAAATTCCCAACTTCTAAAAGGAATTACAATATCACGATCAGCCTTTAACTTTCTTAATAGTAGCATTCTATGCTCGTCAGCTAATTTAACATGTGGAACTCTCCATACAATTTTCTCTAATGTTAATTTCCATTCTAAAGTTGCATCTGTTGTACCGTCTGGAGCTTTAATAATGTCTTTATCGTTTGAAGATCTCAACAAAACTAATTCTTGTTTAACGTTTAATATTATTTTCCTATAATCTTCAGCAAAACCAAGCAACAAACGTAACGGAATATGAAAATCAAAATTTCCATTTGTATCTGGAGTAATTGTGTCTTTTGCGGGTAAAACCCATCCTTCAGGTTGTATTAAATTGGTTTCATTAGGTGATATAGATGTTAATCCCTTTAAAGTTGTTGCAATACCTACTTTTTTAGTGGAATCAACTGTTACACCTGATATTTCATATCTAATTTCATCAAACAGGAAAGCCATGGGATTATTTATAAATGGAACTGTTGTACCAGTAGTAGTACCGTCCTTTTTAGTAACTTTTCCTTCAATATACAAGTAACATTCACATGGTAGTGTGTAAATGTCTTGATTTTGTATGGGAATACGAATTTCATCGTTATTGTTTAATTTTGATGAAGTGTAAGGGTTGTGGGTGTGATATTCTTTTTCCCATAGGGTTTCGTCGAATGTTGGACCCTGAGCTATATCCAGTATATCCATTATCGGTTACTTTTAATCCAATTCTCTCTAAGAAACGAATGTTCTCGCGTGTTAACTCCTCCACAGCTGAAGAGCTACTAATGTGGTTTCCCGTAGGTTGTTCGCTTTTAAATGTTAAACCCATGAATTTGTATTAAAGTGTTGATTTTAAATGTAATCTAACCGTAATAGGCTCTTCTCGGAAATCTATCAAGTTACCGTCTTGATCCAATACGTTCAACACGATGTCTGAAATGAAAGTGGTGTTCAACGGTAGATATACCAGGTTTTGTGGCTTTTCAACAATTTTAAATCCAGGTGGTACACTGGGGTAAAAATTATGTATTATATGAGTATTTGCTCCATCTCTGTAAGCTCCTTGTATAATGTTACAAGTTATGTCTATACTATTGACTTTTAATATTGTTACAGTTTGTTTACCAGAATGTGTTTTATTTGGTTCTAAAATTGCTCCATCTTTGGGAAATCCTAATAAATCACCAATTGAGTTGGGCTTAGTAAAATCGATATAATATTTTGAAGTAAGCTCAGCTTTCATTGTATTGTTATTACCTTTTAGTGTTATATTGTCTTTTCCCATTTTATTTTGCAAAAATTCATTAATATGATCAATTTCATAAGAACCTGTGGGTAAACTGCACACTTCTAAGTCTGTAAACTTCCCACTGGCATCTTTTCCTTTATAATAATGCAATAAGTTATTTTTACCTTCTGTAACATTCGGAATAGAGTTGTAAGTTGTAAAATCCAACAGTGCTGCCTCCCAAAATCTTCCTTTTTGCAAGCGTAACGCTGGAAAAAGGATACTTCGTAAAGTGGACGATTTTCCTGTTAATGATACTGTATAGGAAGACATCTCAATAGTGACTGATACTTTTAGCTAGAAATTCCAAACATAAATGACCGCATATTGAAGTGTTATCAGGTTGTTCTCTTTTATAGTTATAATATATGTTTTTAGCAGATTTAAAGTAATTTTGAAGTTCTTTAGGTGGTGGCAAATTTCCAAAACTACCAAAATAATATACATTGCTATTTAGTTTCTTATAACACACCCAATGGGTGCCGGACCCTTCAGTATTATCCAAATTTACGATTCCAGTCTCATTTTTCCATATTTTCTTTGGTAAACTGTCTTTCATGAATACTCCGCGAAAAAATGGTATTTTTAAACAGGAAATATATTAGAATAATTCAACATTAGTCAACGCTTTATGTGGTATAACTAATTGATTTCTTTTATTTAATATGCACGATACGGTCTTAGGTATAGACCTGCCCCGTTTTTTACCATTGACCATATTGTTGGTTTTTTATTATTTTTCTTCGTAGAACGTCTTTTTAGTCTAATATTACCACCATGTTTCTTCATGGTTGATCCTTTTTTATTCCTACCCCTCCTTTTTCCACCTCCTACCGCTGTTTTAGCCTTCATACCTGCTGTTACCGCTAAAGCTGCTGCTTTTTCCGCAATACTAGCGTCACTAGACTTTACTCGTTGCCTAGCTATATTCGCTAGCTTTTTATCTGCTATTGACCTATTTTTTGAATCGGTAAACGTGGAATATGCGATATCGTGTTCTTTACAAGCCTGATCTAACCTATTTATGCCTGGATCACCTCTTTCCAGTCGTTTTTTCAATTTAGTTCCTGGTCCGCAATACTGATAACCTCCCGGTATGTGAAATTCATATGGTAAAGCGTCTATTGCTCTATTCACGATGGATCCTACTGGAACACGATTTAAAGCTTTACTTAACAGAGAAACCGCTGTGGACGTGATACCGCCTCCTTTCCGTATAGTGTCTCGATATGGACTGGTGTAATGAAATGCCATGATTGTCTTTTATATTCGAAAAGCGTAACCTATGTGTTACCTCTATGACAGGTTGCACATAAATGAAGTCATTTATTGAGTTATTTAATTAAATATCAATATCACCCCAATCTGATGATCTAAACTTTTGCGTATTAGGGTTAACAAAGTATTTATTAAAAATTTCTCGTTTAATCCAACCATCTCTCGCAGATTCAGCATAAGTATTATGACCCGATTTTCCTTGAAGAATATCCGGTGTAAAATGATTGTGGAAATCAAATAACGCATTACCTAAAACTTTTACAAGAAAATTAACAGTGACGGCATTATCCACATGTTCAGGGTCTTTAAGGTCTGTTATACGTTTATTATTACAAGTATACACTTTACTATCCTTTAATGATGTTGTGATGGTCTGTCCTACAGTTGCGGCATCATTTGCTTCTCTTCCTTCTCGCAAGTTTTTTATTGTAAAATTATTACGAGTAAAATACTCGTACATGTAAAATATCTAAAGCTATGATTTGGATCTAGATGAACAGTTTGTGTTAAAGGAGCTGCATCTAAAGGACTACGAGCCAATGACAAATTTGATAATACTTTATCCATACAATCCCAAACATTATTTTTTAATGTTAATAAATAAAATTTCTCATTACCTTGTACAAATACATCCCCTTGCCGCGAGGTTGTTTCTTGTTTTAAGGTTTCCATCATTTGACCCACTGTTGCACCATCTGTTGGTGCTGATCCATCTTTTACATTAGCCAAACAATTACCAAGACAATCGATAACTCCCACATCACGTATGACACAATGATCTTTTATATATTTTAGATTTACTGCATCATTTTCATTTTTTGGATAACCTATCTCGTTAATAACAAATTTATAAAAAGAAAATCCATCTTTTGTCTTTTCAGGTATCAAGGAATGTAAATAGCGTCTATTTACGCTGTCTTTTGCATCTTTAGGGTCATCTACGTTGGATATACGTTTATTGTTAGCACTATACGTTTTCCCATTGAATTTTAACGTATTTTTTAATTCAGATGACAAATAACCTTTGTTTATTGCATCACCGTTTTGATTTGGTTTACCAACGTTGATAATTCTATGATCTTCTGCGTCATATGTGTTATTTTGTAGTCTTAATGTTGGCGATATCTTTTCCTTTAATATTTTTAAATTTATTGCATCGTTTTCATCCGTAGGATCTTTTATGTTTTTTAACCTTTTATTACTCATATCATAATCTTCATCAGGTGTTTGTGGTAAACCAGCACTTCTTTTTAAACTATTCGCATAATATAACCCATCCGAGGAGTAACGTCCGAACTTGTCGACACTCATGGTGCAACTGAATAGTAATCTAGGGAGTAACGCATTTTTATGAGATTACCCCACGGTTTCGGAGTTCATCCACTAAAGCCACCCATTCGTTTTCCAATCCAGTATGACCCGCTTCTTTAGCTTCATGTATTAGTTTCATTCTATCCACCAATTTATTGATATTATTGTAATAAATCACATTTGTGTTATATAGTTTCTTCATTAAACCTGTACCTGTAACAGATTTGTTTCTTTTTCTTGGTTCTGCAGCACTTATATCCAAAGTGGATGACACAAACCTTCGTTTTACAGGTTTTCTTGGCATTATCGGCATTGGTTGTCTTCTCGTTGTTGGTATTAACTTGGATACAAATTCTCTATATTTTAAAGACCTAGATCTAAAAACTGGTTGGTCAGCTAAATATTTTCTCCTGTATGCATTGGTGTGTTCCAAAATCTGTTTATATGCTTCCATGTCTTCTTCTTTAACTAACAATTCTAAAGGCTTTTTTTCAAATAATAATTCAAATAATCCTCTTGTGCCCTTATATCTTTGATTACCAACAATAATATTATCATGTTCATCAATGTTTACCGGGCTATTACCAACCATTAAACCTTCTTCTGTTAATCTTACTCCATAACTATGGTAGTTTTTATTAGGATTTATTCCAGCTAACATTTTTATCATGTATTTCCTTCCTAAAGGTCCTTTGTTATGAATGTTTTCACCCAACAAGCTTATGTTTGACGGACCTTCCCTTGCTTCTTCTTCTTTTTCCTCTTCACTAGCGGTTGATACATCTTCATGTCCTCTTTTAGCTTTTACTTCATATAATTCTCTTATACCACTATAGTCTGGTGATTCTAGCTCTCTTTCGGGTTCTCCACCGGTAAAACCACTATATGTAGAGGATTCCGGGTCTTCATCACTAAAATCTTCTGATTTTACATTTTCTCTTTCAAACTTTGTAATAGGTGCAATTGCACCTCCTTCCAAAACGGGTTTAGCAAATTTTTTGTTTAATTGTTTCAAGGGTTCAGTAATAGGTTTAAAAGTAGATTCAAGAAATTTCTCCCTTTCGCTAATACCTAATTTTAATGCTCTGTTTTTATCCCGAATAGAATCACTAAGTGATTTTATTTCTTTTATTAACTTTTCTTGGTTAACCATGTTTGTAGCAAGACGTGTTGTACAACAATGAATGTTTTACATCATGATCAGTGTATTAGTATAAATTTATCAAATCCTATCCTGTATCGACCATTGTTTAATGGTTGTTCCTTTATAATTGTTAAAAACCCATACTTTTCAGCCCAAGCCTTTCCACACAACTCTTTAAATCGTTCAAATGACATATCTGCACTTACATGGTCATAATATATGTGTTTTAGGTTGGTTTCATCCTGTTTAAATACAATTAACATGTTTGCATTGTCTCTAATGAGCTGTTTTGGTATTTTGCTGTAAGTTTGACCAATATAAATGCTATCTATGTTGTTATGTCGACCCATGGCGAAGTAATTCCTTATTGTATTTTGATTTTCAGAAGATACATCGTCGAATATAAATACTGAGAATGGTTTAGCCTCTTGCGGTTGCATGACACTCTCGCTTGCTTGAAATTTAAAATATTTAACTTCAGGCACATTATTGAGTATTTGTTCCAATAACTGATATTTTGGTTGTTGTAGTGACTTTGAAAATACATATAAATTATTAAAACGTAATCCTTTAGGGTTTGTAATCAAATTGAATACTACATTTGTTTTTCCACAATTGGAAGGACCGGTAACCAAACAACGCACCGTGTTTGGTAACAAAACACCATGTTTCCCAGTATTGAATTGAGAACCATCCACTGTGAGTTCATCTATATTATTAATAGTAAAATTGTCTTTTTGCGGTATTATCTCCATCCTTTGTAATGGTTCAACCCAAAATGATGCTCTATCATTATATTAGATCCTTTTTAGGTATCCAAGAATCTTCCGTCTTATTAAATCCTAACCATCGTACTTTAACCTTATCTTTTTTTCGTTGCAACACCTTTTCGACTAGATATACATCACCTACTGTTGATTTTAACATTTCATGTCCATAAAACCCTCCTTCCAGCAATTGTCCTTTATTATCTTTTAAAATGTAAGTTTCTGGTATTGTAGGTTGCACCTTAAATACAGTAAATACCTCATTTGTCCAGTTTGGAAGATATCTTTTACTGAATACACCTTTGTATTTGCTTATTCGAACTTTATCACCAACATTAAACCTTTTAGGTTTTAGTTTTTCAACTTTTGGTTTAGTATTCATTTTTATACGTTTTAATACAAGTCTTTCATTTTTATTATTCACCTGGCTTGGTTTCATACCGATAGTTCTATGAAACTGGTTATTGTAATCGCTTATAAGTTTTGGTAACATATCAATCCATACGTGTGATCCTCTGTTGGAAAACATCTTATACATCGCACCTTTTAAAGTTCTGTTAAATCTTTCAATTATTGATGCTTTTACCTCTGAATTGGTTGAGTAATGGTTAATGTTGTGTTTTTTCATTAAATTTGCAAATTCCTTATTAAAATATTCTTTTCCATCATCAGTTTGTAAATGTTTTATAGTATGTTTGTCTCTTTGTATAGCTGTTTCCATTGCTTTTGTAACACTTTTGCCACTTTTATCTTTTAGTGGTAAAGCATCTGCCATTTTTGAAAAACAATTAATAATAGTCAATATGTATTTAAATCCTCTATTTTGTTTACTATAAGGAATCATTTCGATTAAATCCGCTTGATATAAATCATTTATTCCTTTTATCACTGTATTTCTTCGTGGAAACTTTCTTCTTGCAGGTTTATGAAGTTCGTTGACAATTTCTTGCTTCAAGTCCTTCATATTGCAGGTTTGAATGTTTCATGTATCACATGTATAATCACAATGAATGTTGTCTTAAATATTCACATCATTTATATAGGTCAAGGTCATCCAAACTTGTGTAAAAAAATGGGGACCACGGCGTTTGACTTGCCGTGTTCCCCATTTTTTTACGGAAGGAGAAAGGAATAAGGTCGAAGTTGTAGAAGGACGAAGAATAGGTTACTAGTCGATAGGGTTTAGAGAGTAGTGGCCAAAAGGAAGAGTGTGAATTTTATCCGGCATAATATGCCTTTTATCATCTCGAGCTGATAGTGCTCTTTTAACTTCAGTGACACTGTAGACCTCATGTTTAAAGCTTCTGATAGTGTTGAACGTTGCAGACATTGTAGAATTTTCAAACAAGCAGGTCTTGTAATGGTCAAATGTCACATGTTTCTTCAAGTACGATGTTTTGACTCCTTTAGCTTTCTTCACTGTCGGTATGTCATTTTCCTTATACATCTTGAAGGAATATAGTTTGGACATTAGCGCAACTATTTCCTCCAAAGGCATTCCATTTGCTTCATCTTTAAATTTTCCGATTACTTTTTTATTCTTTTCATTGTAATTCGGATGGTTCTTCGGATAGTCAGAGAAGTCAAAATCGTCTTTGTATGGGAAGCTCCTTAGGTCTTCATACATGTCCAAGGTATTTATCCAGTAGATAAACGCATCGGTATCCATGTATGCTACTCCAATGTTGTCTCTTCCGTAGTGTTTAACCATTTTGTTGTAATGGAAATCATACATCAGAGTTTTACTTATATCCAAAATCGACATTCCAATGTATAACGGACGATCCATCACTATTGTTGTTTTCTTCATACTGACAGCAACTAGATCTTCGTTTATAATCATGGATGTTCCAAAATTTGGTTTTGCACTAATTTTTCGAATTTTCTAGGATCACTTACTAATTTTACAATCTTGTGTTTTCTTTTGTTTTCTAAGGTCTTCCCAAAGATGGCGTTGTTCATCAATTTGTAAAAGTCCTTTTCAAATGCTGATGTTGCTGCTGCTCTTCTTGTAGTGTTGGAATCAATATATGGTTTCAACCAACAAGACTGGGTGAATTCAATCGCTCTATGAATTCTCACTACACGTAGACCCAATTCAAGAGCTTGTTGAACTACCCAGTAGTGAGCCACATACCGATCTTTATTCTCCAACGTCATCATCAATTTTGGCCATCTTCCTGTTGGTGAAACTTCAGTCTTGGCTAGGAGAGGCAAGTCGTAGTGATGGTCATGAAGGTGCTCTGGATATTCGAAATCACAGTCCAAAATATAGCCTTTTGGACCATTCTTTGGAATCTGTGAGATGTCACCGATGGTGGCCGGGTCGATCCATTTGAAGTCAGCGTAGGGAAGCGGATTTGACATTGCCCAACCATAAAGGTTGTTTGCATCAAAGTAGCCAAGGTAGACCGATGGTTGTCTCTCGTCGAAGCCTGGGATGTACTTGTTGTTAGCTTTGACATGACGTGTTACAGCTTGTGTCAAACCGCCCCGTACACCAGATTCTATCATGAGCACCATATCAATATCTGTTAGAAGTTCCAATCGACAGTTGGTTGACTTTAGCATAGCTTGCCATGCTAATCCTGGAGATGTGTATGAGTGTAGAGGGTTCAGTCCATAGGCGGAGAAGCAGGTGTTTCGAAATTCTTCCATCACATCGCACAGCAGAGTTACGTCCAATTTTATGTAAAAGTCGGAATATTCCCCTAAGGTTTGAATGTTTAGTTGGTTCCAAACATTACAAGCATGATTGTAGTCTTCAACGGTGATTGCACTTTCATTTAACTTGCTATTGAAGGCTTCAATCGGTGGCAGACTGGTTTCTTCAAATTTTTCTGCAGAAGTTATGTAATCATAGGGGAACACTCCTTTACGCATTAATAAGTCCAATTTATCTTCAGGTACAATTTTGCTGGTTTCTTTTAGATCTTCTCTTCTTAGGTTATCAGACAATTTGCTCAAACTAGATGACATAAATCTATAAGAGTCTACGAAGCGAAGTTTAATTTTACCTACTGTTTTTGAGAAACTGATGTACTTCTCCAATGTTTCAGCTAATACTTCGATTTTTCCATCATCTCGTCCTAACTCTGGGATAATGAAGTGGGAGTCAT
>JAQYXR010001339.1:0-35136 GCA_030545055.2 Neoaliturus tenellus | reverse complement strand
CCTGATTCCAACTTCTATTTCAGAATGAAGAAATGAGAAGAAAACTAGATATGAAAGAAGAAGAAATTTTAAATCTGAGAGAAAGACTGAAAAATTGTGATAAAACTCATACGTATCATGATCAACACCAAGTAAGTATTAACTAATGATAAGGTCCTCAATTTTGTACATTTGGTTATTCATAATTTAGTGTGAAAGTGATTGAGGCTTTGTATACAAAAAAATTCTAGTCTTAGGCCTGAATCTTTACTAACAAAACAAGGTGGTTCAAAATCAACTACATATTTCAGTTGATCTGTGCCCAATTAGTTTTAAAATATTCATGACTGGAACATCTTCAAGGCTATTAAATAAGAGATAGAAGAGGTTGTCTCATTCCTTTAAGGCCTTTGTAGACAGTGTCAGCTGTAATTGTGACGTCACCGGCCGATCCTTTCCGCCCTCGTGAAACTAGTGAGAAAAAATTGAATTAATCAGCGGAATAGCTCTAGACGTGTCATTCTTTTGGGGACCAAAGATTTAATAATAATGCCATGTTTTATCCATTGCATTTCATTATAACTTACTAAAAATTTTGTTTTAAAAAAATTAAAAAATTTAATTTTTAAAAATATTTGCTTACTTTTTCAAGATTGTTTACTTTGATTAATGTACCATTGGTTTCAGAATTCATCTAAATTATACGAGTTTACATTGGCAAATTTAGGTCTTAATATCTGGAGATGCAAGCTTACTCAAATGCAAAACTAAAACTATCCACCATCAAAACAAAATTTAAATGTATAAATGTTTCATTTTTAGCTCTAAAAGCTAGCCTATTTATTTTATCCAACAACAATAATAATTTCCTTTGTGTATATTACAACTCATTGCAATAGTTTAAATTATCATCCAAAAAATCTATAACTGCGGCGCATCCCCACTCAACTCCGTAATCCACTCACTCTTTACACACTCCACTTTTGTACACTATTTGTTTGTCTGCATAAATTTTATAGGTATTTTAAGGATAATTTTCGCAACAATAATGTTTGTTTTAAAAGTCAGGTCGTTAAGGGGGTATTGGGCATGGCTCTCTTGCTTATTATACGTTGTATAATTTGCGTGAAGTTTACCATTAAAACATGTTATTTAAATTATGTCTACAGTGGTGTACACTAATTTTTTGGCCCTTGCTCAACTTACAATCGTACAATAGTTAAAAAAACTATTGAATTTATTTATATGCTGACCTAGCCTAAAACAATTTTGTATTGATAATTGGCCAAGTAAAAGCCATTGTATCTTTTTACTGTTTTAATTTACTGCAGTAAAACTCCACAAAGAAGACTAAATGTAGACTAGTCAAGTTTGGCGGATGTAATTTTTTCGGAGACTCCACTACTCTGCCGTTTACTCGATCAGATCATGAAACATTTGTTTCAAGGAAGATTGGACCTCAGGAAGGCGATCACTACTGATTTAGCAGGATTAAATGGCCTAAAATACGGAGCAAAAAATTGCAATATCGTCTGTCAACGACTGTGGTAATGCATAAAAGTGGTCTCAGCAGCACGTAATCGTGTCTTATAGCCTTTATTAAAGTGTAATAACGACGATTTACAAATCGCTGATACCGAATAAAATAATCAAATAAAATAAAATAATAAAAATAATGTAAGAACTGTTCTTTATGTATGTGTAGTAATAAAAAAAAAAAAAAACTGAGTCTACACATTTCACACAATGAAGTTAATTTTGATAGATTTAATTAATATGTATTACTGTCTTTACCGTTTAAACCTAACCACAATACTAATAATGGTAAATACCCCCCGTCGCAGCAGACCTGCGTACTCAGCGAATTTCCAAATTAGTAATATTAATTTTGACCAGCTAAACATGTAAACAAAATTTCATCACGTGCTCATAAATAGGGAAATAAATTAATGTCTATTCTCCTTAAGATAATTATAGGGAAAGAGTATGCAGGTATGCTGCCATGGGGGACACTAAAAGAAGGTTTT
This sequence comes from Neoaliturus tenellus, assembly GCA_030545055.2. Lineage (NCBI taxonomy): Eukaryota > Metazoa > Arthropoda > Insecta > Hemiptera > Cicadellidae > Neoaliturus > Neoaliturus tenellus. Next base: position 33,130 of record JAQYXR010001339.1, on the reverse strand, counting down.
TAGCATAGAAAAAATTTATTTCGACCATATAAAGCCATATAGTAAGTTTCATCAATATCTGTCCATAAATAAAAGAGTTTGCCTATTCTCCATAAGATTAACATGGAAAAAGAGTATGCAGGTTTGCTGCCATGATAAGTAAAAAAACCGAGATTTTTTACCTTAAATGGATGAATCTCAACAAAATGAAGCTAAATACCAAGTTTCATCCAAAAATATTGGTTAATAAGTGAAATATTAACACATCATTATCCTCCATAAGATTAACATTGCAGCCCCAAAAGACAATGTACTGTCTTTAGACTTTGTAATATCTCGGTAACCAATAGAGATAGAACAAAGCTTCAAAATACTAAATTGTGTGTTTTTTGAGCTAAATCCAATGGTCAAGATAAAAGTTTAAAATTTTTTAAATTTACATATGAAAAATGCAAAAAACCCATTTTTGGGGTACAAAACCCCCCAAAACTACCCCTTCCGGTAGGTCGATATGTCTGGTTTTCGAACTCATCCGAATAAACGTAGGATTACACATCTCTACCAAATTTGGTGTCGATCGGACCATTTTTACGAGAGTTATCGTGTCTAGGGACACATACATATATACATACATATATATATATATATATACATATATATATATAAAAATTGTAATGACTATTATTTTTGGTCTCTGGGCACCTTAAAACGAAAAAGTAACATGGTCCCGGGCTTAGGTCTTACCATGAGACCTACGGTAATAGCTTATTCCCTATGGGAAATTCGCTAAAAAGAGAGAAAAACAAAAACAATGAGAATGTAAACAATGAACATTGACATCTGGTTTGAAACAGGCAGCTGATATGGGTCGGCCGATGACTTAGACAAATTTAATGCATACACGACTGAGACAACCTTTCCATTTTCTATTATTCTTGGCACATCTCAAGAAATCTAGAATGAGAAGGAGTTAGGTGACTTCAACAAAAACAATAACAAAATCTATGATGTCAAAGTTGCACCACTTAAAATATTTAAAGCAAACCACTCATGTGTCAAGATAAACAACATGACGTCAAAGGTGCAGGACCGCTTTAACCAGCTGTTGGTGTCACCTACCTTGGTTCATTCTTGATATATTGGGCACATCTGTTCTTTATGTGTGGCTAGAATTTGTTATTAAACAAATCATAAAGTGCTGTGAACAAATTATTCTTTTATATGATTAACAATGAAATTTTGAAAGCCAGCAGGACATAGCCCTAAAAGCCGACGTACATTTCAATGGCTTTTTGCTAATCTACAGGGCAATACCAATACAAATACAGGACAAAAATGCCACTGGTGTAGATACACACACACACAAAACCTTATTAACATTAATCCCAGATTTCTCTTACTATGCTCTTGAGCTGGAAACAATTTTGCAGGAGTGGATTTTAGCGCTCATTGTAAACCCTGGTTTGTTCACATTTTGACATTGTTTTCTGCTTTTACTTTGCAAAACCTCTTGTTTATGAAAAATCAAGATAATCTTATGTTTAATAATGACCAACATTGCTATAATACTATAATTAAAAATGATATACAGCTCTCATATGCTAAATTAAGTAAAGCAATGAAAAAAAACCATCTGTGATAGGCACTTGACTTTTCCAATGTATCTAGAATAAACCGAGGTAGGTGACACCTACAGCTGATTGAAGCGGGTCCTGCACCTTTGACGTCATGTTGTTTTTCTTGGCAAATTAGTGGTTTGCTTGGAATATTTTAAGTGCTGCACCTTTGACATCATCGATTTTTTGTTTTGTTTTTGTTGATGTCATCTACCTCCTTCTCATTCTAGATTTCTTGGACTTTTCAGTAAATTTCCCCTCGGTATAAGAAATTTGAATGCAAGACAATTTTAGACTGTTGTAACCCGTTTCTTATTGCGAAAATTTTTTTACGATGTTTATGAGTTTTTTAACTGTAATTGGACTTCAGATAACTTTTGACTGTACCAACTGTAATAGCTTAGATCTAATAGCCTATATTAGTTAAGAACACAACTTTTATTTTCATGGAAATAAAGATATTATGTCTTTTGGGAAAGAGCAGGAAAAGTCTTGTGCTTGCCTATTAATATATTCACTAATTTCTGGTTATTTTCTGAACAAACTAAAAATGCCCAAAGTTATAATAAGGTTCAAAAAAGGCAATGCAGCTGATCCTTCATGTTATAGGCCCCCCAGTATCACTGCTCCCTGTGTTTTAAATTTTTTTTTTGAAAAAGTAGTTTATATTGAGTTAGTTATTAAATCACTTAGAAACACATCAATTATTAGACAAACAGCAACATGGTTTTAGGTCAGGCAGATCAACAATCACAGCAAGTATAAAATTTATTGAATCAATCATCAACTCAGTAGACAAAGGGGATAAAGTGATTGGAATATTTTTGGACCTTACGAGGGCCTTTGAGAGTGTTTCACATATAAAACTTATAGAAGGCCTAAAAAGTATAAATATTAAAGGAAAACAACTCTCTTGGTTTCGTTCTTACTTAAATAACAGAAAGCAATGTGTCGAAATTCAAAACATAACTAACACAACATTTAGCAAATTTCAATACACCAGAAAATTTAATTCAAATTTACAAACAATAAAACATGGGGTATCACAGGGCTCAATACTGGCTCCTCTCCTCTTCCTCTGAGAAGGAGATAGGTTCTTTCTGGCAGGAGATTGCCTGGATTGTTTCAGGGAAGTACCTCTGTGTGTTTGTTTGCTGATGATACAAACATCACTGTTTCATTCAAAACTAAGGAGGAAATTGAAGTTGCATCTTTTACTAATCTATCTTTCACAAAAGGTTTTTTGATGACCGAATTTATTTCTAAATTCTGGGAAATCTAATTTCATTTCATACTCCACAAAACAAGCCAGATCAAAAATTAGGCCTGTTATAATAATAGACAGCAGCAGATAAGATCAAGTTGGGAAAACTAAATTTCTAGGCCTTATAATTGATGAAAATTTAAGCTGGGGTGATCACATAGATTATGTAAGCAAAAAAATATCTTCAGGACTTTATGCTCTGTGGCAAATGGCTAAAGTTTCAAATATTATTACATTTAAAACTATTTATTTTGTATTAATTCATTCCCATCTAGCATAAGGAATAAGTATTTATGGAGCAAAAAAAAAAAAAAAGAAAAAAAAAAAAAAAAAAAAAAAAAAAAAAAAATTGGTCAAAATTTTGCTACTTCAAAAAAAGCTATGCGAATCATTTTTAAACTAAAAAGAACGGATTCAGTAAAAAACTATTTTTCAGATCTTGGGGTTGTGGACAGTATATGGTTTATATATATTGAAACTATTATGGATGTTAAAAAAATACAAGCATAATTTGACAGTGCAACGACCACAGGTACAACATGAGATTACACAGGAGGGTGGAGAAACACAATTTAAATATTTTAAAAGTAAGGAAAATTGAGCGAATTTTTTGTGTCACTGAGAGTTATATTTTTAAACTTTTAATGCATGAGAGTCTTATACCAGCCGTCACGAGAGAAGTCCGTTGAGCTGTAACCAATAGGAATTAAGTGCGGTGTTGCCACATTGAACGCCGGTTACCAATATAAACGTAAATCGATCACATGCTTATAAAACTGTCTCTAATGTGTACATCCGTGTTTAAAACATGTAGCCTATTGTACATTGAAAAGAAGAAAGGTTCGTAGTTCATGTGTTTATGTTTGGACATTATCATGCATTTACAAAACTGCAAATTGAAAACCGATATTGAGGGTGAGTATCTTGTCATAATTTCTTTCATGTCTTGAGTTATCTTGAAAACCTATGTGTGCACTGTCCACTGTCGTAATAAGACAACTTTTTACAGTAGCGGCTCGTGGCCCGTGCGTTTGCACGGAAGCGCCGCTCCCGGTGGCTGGACAGGGAAGCGAAAGTCGAAGGATGGCTGCTGCTTGAAAAACCAAATGAAAAGAAAAAACAGCAGTTTGATAGTTAGAAGGATTATTTTTTAACAAATTATTTATCTTGATGATGCAAGAGTGCAGATCAAGTGTCTTGTCTGATTTTGAAACTCTCTTTTAAATACGCGAAAGACCTCCCCTCCTTAAAAGACTTGAGCACCCTCCTAGATGGTCGGTGCCTTCATTTGGATGTAGGCGCCCCCTTTAGATAAAAATGGGCCAAGAAGTTCCTACACTACTTCTGTTAAAGTTACAAGTTTAAAGTTACATTGGGGTGGTTCGGTACGGGCGGTAGGAAGGGCACGGCACTGGCGAACATCCTTCTTTACTTCGTCCTGAACATGCGATCGCTCCATCAAAAGAGATTATTAAAGGAGAGTTAGCTAAGTAAAATAATGTGGCCAATAAATTATGGTCATAAGTTAAATTTTTTCAAGAGAAAGAATAAGATATAAGAGATATAAAAACAATGCTTCCATCATGTTTGTAGGCCTACTATTCCGAGAGGATTCAAATACTCTAAATGCCTCATAATGTTCAACTTAAGGTACTATCCATTAAAACTATCAACTTAAATATACCTATCTTAGTAAAGTCGTTTTCACGTAAGAACGACCATCCCGTATCGTTGACTGGAGGGTACGCGCACCGCAGGTGGCCATACAGCCGGCACGGCAGCTTGAAAACTTCCTAAAATTCGCTCGCCCAACTTTTGGCAAGGCAGCGGAAGGTCCAGATCGTCAGGGAGTGTTTGTGCAGTACCGTACTGACCTAGTGCACTCTTATAAAGTTCAATATTACTGAATTTTGAAATCTGCCGTAACGTTTGACAGGAACTGTTTGTGCCGTGCCGCGCCCGTTGTTCACGTGACGCCTATTTCTTTACGGATGTGAACGCCCTCTTCATGGACACCTTGCTGAAATAAAGCCCCCCCCCCCATGTTAATAAAAGGCTGTCAAAAGATAAATGTGCCCTTATTTATTCTAGGAAACCCATTCGTTTCATTTTCCTTTAACCCTGGAATCAGGATACGAAATCAAATGTCAGTGTTAAACTAACATTTTTTAAGCGTTTACAATTGATCATGTTGTCCTGAATTTATCTTTCATTTTCTTAAAAAAGTTGTAATTTTGTTAGAAATTATTCAAACCGCAGACTTAACAACACTAGATATATGGAATCATGGCATATTTTGCCGCAGGATCTAAAATAAAATTTTTGAAAAAATAACGTATCACAATTATAGTTCTTTTTTTAGTTAAAAACTAAATAATTAGTAATTTTTCATTCTGCCCTTAAACAATGCAAACAATCAAATAATACAATAGCCTTTGTCATATACGCTAGCTTTCTGGTTGCCTACAGTATTTTACTTGGACAGTATACCCTATAGTTTCTTGATTTGAATTATCTTATTTCTACCTTGATTAACTAAAACTTCACCCAAATTTCTAGAAAGATAACAAATTAACAAATAACAAGTGGTAGACCTACATAATTAGGAAATAAACAACTGCCGGCTTACTGAGCTAAATATAAACTCGAGCCTAACAGTTAAAAATAATTTGACAAAAACAATAACATAACAGGAACATTAAATAACACAATAACAGTAAAATAAAATAACAGTAACATAAAAAAACAGAAACATAATTTTGTGGATTTGAATTCATTATTTTACACAATGTACTGATGCTTGAATTTTTGGAATCAGAACATCCTTGCCGGATTTGCCATGTTGTCTGCTCAGCCAAGGAGTGCCTATCTCCTGTGCCAGCGGGCCCTGTTGTTGCTGTTCATTTTCCAACAGTTCATCCAGGTGTACAGGAGTTGTATTATTGTCTGGAGATTTCCAATAACTGTTTAACTTTTCTGATATTTTAGTACCAATATTTTAATCGGTTTTAGGGGGGAGTTTATCCAGTTAATGACTGGGAACTTTCGTTTTCTTGATTTTCCCGGTGTTGAAAACGTTGGTGTTGGTGACTCTTCAAAAACTGACAATATTGCCTACTTATTTATTTTGTTAACTGTCTTTTTTCACTAATCTTGCAAGCAATATAGCACATTATTTTCCAGTTTGATTACAATTAACACACTCGCGAAATGGCGGAAAGGAGAGCGAGCTGTTTCGAAAAAAACAATAAACGTTGTACACTATGTTCCGTTCTGCACTGTTTTTCTTTTTTAATAGCAAGTGATGCGGGAGGTGTTTTTGATCCATATTGAAACAACCACAAAGTTTACACTAAACGAATATCATTCAACACTTACTTTTTAAAAAATAAGGGTTTTAAAAAAGATTGAATTTCGGATTGTTTACATATACTATATTGTTTACATTTGGAAATTTTATTATTTACAACATGTGATTTATGCAATTAGGCAAGGTGAATAACGGCAACATCGCTTGAATCTCATTCGTTGGTCCAAAATCACGTGACCGCTAAGCCCCGCCCTCAACGGACTTCTCTCGTGACGGCTAGTGTAATGTAAACTATTGATGATGAGTTTGGTCAGTTTAAGAGAAAACTAAAAGAATATTCGATTTCTAAAACATTGTACAGCTTTGAAGAGTTATAGTATTTTTTTATTGTTTTATTTCATTGTTATTTTATTAGAATTAGTTTTAGTTTAATATATGACGTCATTCAATGTATATCATGTATACTTCATGAATAAAGTTATTTTCAATTCAATTTCAATTCAATTCAATTCAATTCAATTCAATTCAACTAAATGATTAATGATTACCAAGTTTTAAAAAAATCGGTTGAAAAACAGCATCCGAAACAAGGGCATACGAAACCATGTTTTGCCCAAAAATCGTATGGTTTACATTGCCGACTGTGCAACTAGCCCAAAGTTGAAGATGACTCTTAATAAGCCTCTGAGGTTACTCTGACCAAAATCATCGCATTTAACATTTTTTTTTCTTTTAGCAAGTTAGTGAACTGTGGAGAAAACTGAATCTGAAAGAAGAAGAAATTTTAACCCTGAGAGAGAAGATTCGAGACTTAGAACGGAACCAAGTGCCTATGGACTTTGCATTAACTGTAAGACATATCAAATTTTTCGTGTTCATTTTCATAGAACAAAACTCATTTTAAACTACTGTATTACTAACTTTATTATTATACCAACAAGATTTCTCAACTCATTTATGTAAATAAGTTCCTAAAAACATCTTTCTTAATTTTTAAAGAAAGATACGATAATAGAAATGAGAATTTTTTCCGAATAGCATTATCTTAAATCGTATTTAAAATACCCACACAGTACGTTGGTAGGAGTTTTTCAGTCTCTATCACTAAGGGTTCAATCTATGTAATCTATAAGCATGAGATAAGATTCCAAATTTTCCTGTTAAAATGTGAAGATTGTTTCATTATGATAATGAAGAAATAAATAAATTATGTTAAATTTATACACATTGCACATTACATTTCAAATGTAGTTTGTTTGTATTTTACTAAAAATAATTCTGTTTAAAGCCGCGTCCGCACTGGCTGAACATGTTCGCCGAACAAAGTTCTTTCAACTTTTTGTTTGTTCATTGCTAATCTATTAGATTGTAAATCATATAGCCAGTAATTGTTTGTTAGGATTGCTAATCTGTTGATTTTTTGGCTGAACAAGTTTGCCACGAATTTTTGGCCAGTGCGGACGTGGCTTAAGAATGATTATTGTTTTTGTGAATCTTCAATTCAGTTTCAATCAACAGAATGCTGAACTATGGAGAAAGCTACACCTTAAGGAAGACGAACTCACAAGAATGCAAGACAGGATCAGGAATCTAGAGCAGAACCAGTCAGATGTAAGTTTAACTGAGCAAACAAACTGAAATATAAAATTTTTCTAAATTTAAAAATAATGTTTTAATGAAATGTTTTTGACCATATTTTAATCTTTTATTACTTTAAAGCCAATTTTTTGGTATTAAATAATTTTGTCTTCTAAATCAGGTTTGACAAAAAGCTGAATAAGACTTGACTATGAAACAAGAATCATTATTATTCAAATAATTAAATGATCATGGCCTTTCTAATACGAAGTTATACTGTTCTGTAGGAGAGGTGTTCAATGATGAATTCAGTCTAAATTAATTTATTAATTAATTATAACCAGAACATTATGATAAAAAAGTTTTTGTGTAGATTTAAGAAAAAAAATCATTTGCCGAGTAGTAACCTGTTCAAGCACGATTTACCCTATAAAATCAAATGTAATTTGACATTAAATGAATGAAAATAATATAACTATTTTAATTTCAAATTAATAACTCTAAATAATCCAAATAACTGATAATGTTATCTTTAATAGCAAAAGGCCTTACCAAAATTCAAAAACTTCATTGGATTATTTGGATTTAAATTATAACACATTCATGTCCTATACAAACTATCACCGAATAAAGATTATTTGACTTGATTACTTTAAAATTAGATATATTGAATTCCAATAAGAAGAGCTTTGTAAAATGAAGTGAAATTAAATCAAAACTCTAGTTGCACAGCCTTCTTTATGAAGTGGAAGTTTTTACCTTGTCACAAATTTACTCTTTTCCCAACCAGACAAGCAAATCAGCTGTTTATTTTTTTATAAACAAAAACAACTGTCAACTAATCTTTTGTTTTTGTTAGAATTGAAGCCAAGTAACGTGTAGTTTGTTGGTAAGGTTAGATAGTTGACTTCGTACTTGATTATAGTGTAAAGTGTGTTAAAAGTATTACTATTTCAAAATTTTTAAAAACATTTGTGTACTATGGCAAATATAACAGCAAAGGTAAACCATAATTATATGTAATCACTCAAAAGTAAATACTAGTTTTTATTGCCTTGCTGCTTAAAACAGATTATTTACTCTAAAAATTTTTATTAATTTTTAGGGTAAAATTCCTGTCTATTAGTCAGTATATTTGATGCTTGAATTGGTCCAGAGTCATGGATTTAATATTAAAAATTATTATTTTGTTTATGAAAATTGCAATTGAAATGTTGTTTAATTCCTTACATTTACTAGTAAACCACACACATGCTTCTGGTTAGCACATACACTGCTGGTGACCCGATTTCAGAACTAGTGTATCGTAACTCTTATGCCTTTATTTGGTTCCGTATTCAAATAAGTTACAACTTACTATATATCATTGCCAATTTAATTTGAGGTTAAAAATTGATTTTGGGGTTGTGCACTTAGTGAAATCCCTTACACTTGTCGATTTGAAATGTGACAAAATATTTTTAGAACCAAAAGCGTTGAGGTAGTAAGTTAAGTGATGGACACTAAATGTGACCAATAGTTTACAATAACGCAGTATACATTTTTTCCAGTACTCGTTGTTGAAAAGAAAATATAATGAAAAGGAGGAGGAAAATTTATGTTTAAGAGAACAAATAAGAGAATTTGAATGCAACAGATGTAACAACAGTGGGATCAGTCAGGTTTGTGGTTAATTTTAGAATGTTAACAGTCTCAGTGTTGTTTTTTAGTTACCGTATGTAGTTTTAGTAAATTAATAACTAATATTATGGGTGAAGTAATTCTCTTAACACTTTCGCGGTGGCGAGGTTTTTGCTCGAACCTTGTCACCATCCTGAAAGTAAAAATTGTAAAACTCACCGTAGCAGCAGTACTGCCCAGTAAAAACCCACGTGGTCCCGAAATACATTATACTATTGAGCAGTGCTGTGCAAAGTTTCAGATTTATAGCTCAGATCCTGGCTTAAAAATAAATCATATTGTAAAGCAGTGCAGCTTGGGAGCAATCGCACCCATCAGGATGGCATTAGGGTTCCGCGTGGGAGCGATCGCTCCCATGCCGCCGCGAACGTGTTAATAACTTTTGTGTTATAGTCTTTATAGAAAAGATTATGATCCGGCTAAACCAATTTGGAATAAAAACATTGTTATTCTATAGTTAATAATATTAAAGCAACTAATTTGGCTCGGTAAGAAGCTACACTACTAGAGCACTACTAATTTGAGGCTATTCTATCATATAATCTTCATTTCTGCAAAACAGTTTTCAGGAGCTTCAATTGTTAATTTTAAATATGGATAAATATTTTTATTTGATAATGTTTTTTATTGTAGGCTCTTGTTACAAAATTGGAAATGGAGCAAGAACAATCCAAAGGGGATTGTGTGAGATTACGTGAAGAAAATAACGCTCTTCGGGATGATATAAAAGTAAGTTCGAGTTGTTATACTCTCTACGGATGTCTAGGTTGGGTATTAGAGGTCTGCGGGTACACAAAATTCAGGTAATTGAGTGATCCCGAGTGGTCGGGCGAGTTCCCAATGTCATTGTCTTTGTTCGGGCTTTTTTCATTTTAAATTGGGTCGGGTGTGTACTACTGCCCGAATGAAATCAGGTTGAGGGTACCCAACATGTCATTTAAAACAAAGCCGGATGTTTTTAATATTTTTTGGCCCAAGTTTCTGACTTACTATTTTTACGTTCAAGGAATATTTTGACGTGATGAATGAAGATGGCCGCAATAGGTTAAGACTACTCTCTGTTTGACAAAAAAGGTTAGGCATCGGCCCACCCACTTTTTCATACTTTGTTATATCATTGTGTCATATCTACTGAGTTGGACGAGCGGGAATTATATCTTAGCCCACAAGTTGCGACACTCACACGTGAAAAGTGGCATCCAGAAGAATCTAGCTGTCCCTGTTGCCTAGACACGTAAGCAATATTGTTTTGCTGATGATTTCGAAGTCTGGTGGCATGCAATAGGCTGGCGAGTGGTGCGCCATATTTCCCATTCTATTCATGAAAAAATAACATGAAAGTTTTTATTTTACATATTTATATACATATTTATTAGTATGTATGTACTATTTTATGTCCAAAAGCATAGTTAAAACAGTATTAAATCACTTGTAGGGAGTCTAGACACCAGTAGCGCCAGTAGCTCACTCCATCCTATATGAAATTGCCTTGTGTCATGACTGACTCGCAGGCCCAAAAGATAGACTGTGGCGTAGCCAATACCATTACTAACTGTACAAATTGAAAGCAAGGCAGCAGTCGCATCGGTACATAAACTGTTTACACGATAATTGGTAAACAGCAAGAGAACAACGTTTTGCCGAAGTAAAAAAAACTACAGAGAAACGTTTGTAATATTTTTGCAATACAACATTTTTTAATAGAAATATTTTTGCAAAATATTATAACCAATACTGGCTGACCTACCCGTGCTTCGCACGGTACTCCAATTTCAATGTCAACCTGAGGAATTTTTTGCCTTTCGCTCCGCTCACCTGGTGTCAGGTTTAGCTCGTTTGTTGTACTCACTAGCTTCAAGACTATAATAACCTTTATTCAAATAACCTTTTAATTGTTTTACCAATCTTCCCTCAATACTTCAAATGAGAACAGCTGTTTATATATAATATTTCTAAATATAATTATGTGTCCACCACTAAAATGTTGCTTCCATAAGAATAACATGGGTAACTTAGAAGACATGTGGAGCGGAGCCCTATGGAGGTTGGTAGAATGTCTTCAGTTTTCTGGAGTTTTCACATAAAGAGCTTTCAATCACGTATATGGTTGTAGGGGTTTTGACTTCTTGGAATGCTTAAACAACTTGTTGTGACTTCAGCCCCACCAACTCCATACTTCCGGAGCTTGTTTATTGGTACACAACATCAAACACCTTGCTCAAGTCGATGAAGCTTTGATGGATAGACTCGTTATGTTCAAAGGCATCGCAAATATTGCTTACAAGACTCAGGAGAGCAGAAGTTGTTAAGCGCCCACTCCTATAAAATCAAATCAAAATCAAAAGCTCCTAAAGCCATGCAGGGCATCCATTAAGAGGTCGTTTCACCCAAAGAAGAATACTGTTTAGTAGTTATATCAACAATTAATGAAATAAACATTTTGTTGACAATTATTACCTAAGCCGACCCATGTTTTTTATTCAACTTATACCCGCACTTGACCTGAGGACTTTTTAAACTTACAAATAACCGACCTGAAAATTGATGGTAATCAACCACCTGTCCCTAAACTGATCCATCCTGAAAAACAACTACCTGCAGACCTCTATTGGGTACATTGCAAACCACTAGTAAAGCATACTAAATTACCAAAATATTAAAGACATACCTAAAGGCACATTGACACAGATGCACACTGTCACAAAATGGTATTAAATTTTGTAGGTGCGATCAATATGTCAGCACATACCCTGTCGTTTAAGATTTTAATGCCCTCCAAATAAATAAATTTTTTGGGCTACTCAAATTTTGTTTTTGTTTGACTTTGTTTTCGCATATCCGACCCGAAAATTGATGCTAATCCACCAATGGCTACAAAAATATGAGTGTACATTCAGTTTATACCTTCTTTACAGGTGTAAAGAAATAATATATATCACTCGCTGAAAACTAGTCTTTGATGTAAACTCTATTTCTTCTACTTAATGGCGGAATTAAATTAGTTTTGCTAATTCAAGGATATATTAGACTAACTCGCCTACGGCTCGATGGGGGCTCCGCCCCCATGCCCCCTTAGGGGTTGTCCTGCATTCGTAAATTACTTAAGAGCCGATTTGAAGCAGGTTAGTTCCACCGAAAAACTGGTCCACCATGACAGTAAGAAAACCGGCTAATACACACTACCCATAATCAACAATAATAAAAAGCTTTGAAAATCGCCTATGGCTAGTTTTTAAAATTACTTCCTAAGTTCCCCTTAATTCGTAACATTGAGAGAGAGGTGAAATCAGAATCAACCATGCAAATATTTCAGGTATCGTGCTGAATGGAGGCTCCACCCCTTACACCCTAATTAGTTGCCCCTATTCGTAAATTGCTGTATGTAAAAATCTCAAACACTGAACAGCGTAGTTGAGGCCTTCGCTTCCATACCCCCTCGTTGTGTTCGCCGAATTAGTTTGTAGTTTACCAAGTGTCAAACGTTAAAGATCTTCCCATAATATTTTTAATTAAATTGTTAAGGATTTTATATGCAACTATACTGTAGTAAACGAATTGTCGGGGGATTTGAAGCCATGCCTAGCCTCACCCTTCTAGCGCAAGAAGTATAAAATAAAGAAACATAATAAAATAGATGACAAAGTAGAATGAATAAGCTAAATAAAATATTTTGAAGATCAATGAAGAAATAAACAATTTACCTGAAACAAAAATAGAAAAACATGAACAAACGGTTTGGAACCTGCCAAAGACCCCTGTTAACTATTCTTGTCACTTCCCTTAAATTATGTCGAAGTTAGGGTTACAGGGATATTTTACAAGTTCAGTGAATGCAAAATTCGAACTTCAAATAAAATATAACTGTAGTTAGTTCTACAAACAAGTTGTATGAAATTTAGTAGTAATAAAAGTTGTAAATCGGTCTTAAAGTAACGATTTGAGATACGACAAATGTGAAAGGTTTAAAAGTTAGATTTATGTCACCAATTCACAAACAACCTATACTTTAACAGTATAGGTAACAGAGAAATCCGTTTATATTCAACAGGTAAGATAAAAAACACATAATATTAGATGACATTAATTATAATATTTAAGTTCAAATTTTTAAGAGTGTTAAACATTTAAATATAGTGAATTTCTTTTAATATCACTGTCAAACTATAAGTTAATACAAAACTTCAAGCTTATGGTGAAGCAAAATGCAAAAATTCAGCTACTTACAGCTAAGTTAATGGAATGTTTTGCAGTAGAACTATAAAAACAATAAAAACCTTGAAATTAGGAATAATTTCCGTACTTCAAGCTCTGTTCAATGTTTTAAACTTTTAAATCGAGTAGCTTTCCTTTTAAGCAAAGTTAATACAAAACCTCAAGCTTCTTAATACAATATTACTGTAGTTACTGAATAAAGTATTGCAAGTATTAATTAAACATTGCAGATATACCTCAAATAGTCGGAGACCAAAGTTTTGGGTCAGTAAGTAACAAACAATTATAAAACAATCAGTTCCGCCTAGTAGGCAAATAAAGACATAATTTTGGCATTCATCACAATTTTTTTTTATGTTTGAGACTTTTATTTATATCGGTGATGTCCAAGATATGTGCATGCGCAATTTCGAAAGATCTAAAAAATATGACTGTAGTTATTATAAAATTACGCTAAACCCCCCACATAAATAAATAAGTAAACGTTAAAAAACGTACTGGAGGGTTTAGGACCAACAAAACATGATAAACTGGCATTAATTATGAATTATTATTTACGAGTTCAATTTTTTAGCACTGTTACACTTCTAAATACAGTGAATTTCCTTTAAATATTACTGTCAAGCTAAGTTAATACAAAAGTTAAAGCTTATGGGGAAGCAACACGCAAAATTCAGCTAAATACAGTAAAATTAAACAAAATGTTTAAAAAAAAACAATAATAAACAAAAACAATAAAAAACAAAAAAAAACTTGAAATTCCGAAAAAATTTCCTACTTCAAGCTCTGTGTATCGAGTTTGGTGAAACAAAGTTGTAGTAAAAGATCGTCTCAAATATTTTATAGGCCCAACCGTTTTTGCCGCTAGAGCAGAAGAACTAAAATAATTTTACATTTAGTGAAGGACTACGTGGTTGATAAATCTAAAAAAGAAAAAAAAACTATATAACTCCTACATGACATTACACAAGTATATCTTGGCGATTTATGGAGGAAGATACAGCAATATGTCGAGTTTTTTGTTTTCAAAATAACCTAAATTTCAGTAGTTTAATGTGCTTTTGATAAGTTTGCCTTGGGAGAGCTAAACAAGAAACGATACAAATTAATTTTATTCCTATAAATATATCAACCTATATTATTTGAGGGGGTAAAATTTGAAATAATTAAAGTAAGGATTAATTTGAACGTGTAGAATTTGAAGTAAACGTCAATATTAAAAATGTCACAACATTGCTAGCCAAATGGAAGAAAATTGGCCATAAGCAGATCCTTCACTCAATTCCATTTTAAAGTGCTAGCTGAATTTCGCACCCTAATATAATAAGAAGTGAAAGCTCTTGTTACAAGTCTTGTTAACAAGCGCACATTTCATTGACCATGGGATGATGGTTAAATGATTACACAACTTAGATTAAGGGGTAATGCAGTACAGCCGTGGTACAGTAGATCACATTACAGGTTTAGTTCTCGGACTTATATTATTGAACAAATTTAACTACAGTATGTGATCTACTGTACCACGGCTGTACTGCACTACCCCTTAATCTGCCTTACCGACACTTCACGAATTTCTGATACCCCGATGAGTGAGTCAGTTACACATTCGGGAGTATATAATTTAGACTCGCCTACGGCTCGATGGGGGCTCCGCCCCCATGCCCCCTTAGAGGGTTGCCCCAAATTTGTTAATTGCTCCAAGTCTCAAGTACTGAACATGCTAGACCCTCCCTAGGGGTTGCCCTAAATTCGTAAATAAATAAAAAGTCGAGATTAAAATACGTTAGTTCCACGGAAGAACTGCACAGTCAAGACAGTAACAAAACCGTCAAATACACAAAATTCAAAATCAATAGTAAACAAAGCTTTTAAAAAACTCATATAAATCGGGTTTTAATACCCCTTCGTAATTAGAATTCGTTTAAAAGTTTTGAGCTGTGAATTTATAATTAATTATGTAAATATTTTAGGTGTTATGCTGGTAAAAATATATACTTTAGATAAGACGATTGTTGTTGTGTTAGATGAAAAGAAATTTCAATTAATAGAGTTATAGTTGTTGTTGTTGCTATCGTTATATTTAATAGTAGTAGTTATGGTAACAAATATTTCTCTGTTCGGTAGCTAAATATAAAGTTTTAAATTTCTATAAATTTTATGTATCCTATCCTATAATATAATACGAGCTATGTCTGAAGGGATGTGTGTTCCACGATCTCGAAATGTAGCTGTTAGATTTTGCTTAAACTTTGCACTTAAGAGTGTTTTGGCCCAAAATTAAGTTTTTGAAACAGCCTCAGTCCCAGGAAGATCGTTGGTCTAAATTTAAGTTTAAAAATCGTTATTTTTAACATTGGTCTTATAGGTTGCTATTTTGGTAACGAAATAACAACTAAAAGTAAACAAAAATAAAGGAACTTAAATTTTAAGCAGTTTTCTTACAGCTGTTAGTTGTGAAGAGTCTGGTGTATATTTAATAGCTTGATTACCATGACACCATAACAAAAGTCAATTAAAACCAACGAGCAAGGCTCGGTTAACCTGGTACTGAATAGAGATACATTTATGGGAAAATTGACATAATCCCATGCCTCATCCAACTCAAATAAGAACTTGTAAATTTCAGGAGATAGAATAAAAACGTTGAAATCACTGAAATAGCGTATAACATTCAAATCAATGAGCGAAAACAAGAATTAAAAAACATGAAAACAAAATAATAGGAAAGAATAAAAACGAGGTTGATCCGCACAAAAACCCCTACTATTACAAACTACTAATTATAAGAATATAAAATCGAGACCTGTGAATTAATAATTTATTCATAAAAACCTGTTTGTTTTGTTCAATAGTAATTTAAAAATTCTCAAAATATATTTTAAGTGTGTATTAAAATATAATGTAAACACTGAACATAAATAAAACAAAAAGATAATAATTAACTGTCTATTAATTATTGTACAAAGTAATAGAAGTATATTACGCTAAGATCACGGCACGAGCAACACAGTAAATTCTTGGAATGCGAAATTCGGCCGAAAGCTTAACCTGGGGTGAATTTGAATTAGTAATCGAAAATAAGGTGAAAATGAAACGAGAAC
The DNA here is from genome assembly GCA_030545055.2 of Neoaliturus tenellus. Classification (NCBI taxonomy): domain Eukaryota; kingdom Metazoa; phylum Arthropoda; class Insecta; order Hemiptera; family Cicadellidae; genus Neoaliturus; species Neoaliturus tenellus. The sequence continues at coordinate 16,390 of JAQYXR010001339.1, read as the reverse complement.
CTAACATTTAAATCTGTTCTTTTTGTTCAATACTCATTTAAAAATTCACAAAAACATATTTTAAGTGTGTATTAAAATATAATGTAAAACACTGAATATAAATAAAACAGAAAGATAATAATTAACTGTCTATTAATTACTGTACAGAGTCTAAATTATATATTCCCGAATTATAGAAGTATATTACGTTAAGATCACGGCACGAGCTACACAGTAAATTCATTGAATGCGAAATTCAGCCTCAAGCGTAACCTGGGGTGAATTTGAATTAGTAATCTAAAATGAGGTGAAAATGAAACGAGAACCTAACATTTAAATCTGTTTTTTTGTTCAATACTTATTTAAACATTCTCAAAAACATATTTTTAACAAGTAAAAAAATCTAATATAAGACACTGAATACAAATCAAACAAAAAGATAATAATTAACTGTCTATTTAGTATCGTACAAGGTAATCGTAGTATGTTACGTTAAGATCACAGCTCAAGCTTCACAGCAAAATTCATGTAGTGCGAAATTCGGCCTAAAGGATAATCTAGTGTGAATTTGAATCAATAATCTAAAATTAATTGAAAACAAAACGAGAAACTAACAATAAAATCTGTTTATTATGTACATTAGTTGTTTAAAAATTCTCTAACTCAAAATCGTTATTAAGAGAAATTCTTATCTGTAAAGAATACAATGCTGGTGTCAAACACGAGTGTAGTTGAAAGAGATCATTTAAACACGAGCGAGAACTAAACCTGCAAAGTGATCTACGATACCACGCGGTGATATACGCTGGTACGGCTGAACTACGTTACCGACAAATCTATATTTTTTTAAATTTTTTATAGTTTAAAAGTAAAAAAGTTGTAGTTTTATGATTTTCCCTAAATTGAAACATCTCAAAGAATGTCCATACCAAATTTCAAGTCTCTATCTTAAACGGTCGCTTCAGGAATTTAATATCATAAGTGAGTGAGTGAGTGAGTCAGTTACACATGCGGCTGTATATATTATAGACTCGCCTACGGCTCGATGGGGGCTCCGCCCCCATGCCCCCTTAGGGGTTGCCCTAAATTTGTAGAATAATTTAAAGTCAAGTATGTAATAAGTTAGTTCCACGGAAGAGCTATACGTTGAAGACAGCAACAAAACGGTTTAATACACAAAATTCACAATCAATAGTAAAAAAAGCTTTGAAAAACTCCTATGAATCGGTTTTAGTACCCCTTTGTAATTAAAATTCGTTAACAAGATTTTAACTTCGAAATGATAATTATTTACGTAATATATGTAAATATTCTAGGTAAATATTTCTAGGTTATGCTGGATGTAGGGTCCACCCCCTAATTGGTTACCCCAATTCCGTAATTACTATAAAAATTACTATAACACTCTCATTCAATGAGGCTAGTTGAGGGCTCCACTCCAATACCACTCATTGTGTTCGCTCAATAACCTACGGCTCTTTGTTTAAATCCCCTTCTTAATTCACCTCATTTCAATAAAAAAAAAAAAAAATGAGTTGTGAAATAATACTTAACTATGTATTATTCTAGGTATTACGATCAGAATTGTATGTGTAAAAAATTGGAGATACTATTATGATAACTTATGACTGGAGTGTATTTCAGTATTTCAGAAAGAATGGAAGTGGGGAAAAATATCTGTTTTGATGGAAGTAGGTTGTACCACAAAACAGGAAGGCAAAAGAACGATATTTGTATTTTAATAAATATATACTTTACGTTGATATAGTTGTATGTTTGCTGTAGTGTTAGATGGAAAGAAGTTTCAATTAAAGGAGTTATATTTGTGGTTATTGTTATAGTTTTAGTTAGGAGTAGTAGTTAAAGAAACAAAAGTTAAGCCTTCTCTTAAGAGTTGCATCTGGCGTATTCAGTTCCCCCACGGGGAGGCCGGGAAACGCAGGAACCCTGTGTATGTACATAATTACAAATCCTTAAAATAAATACTCACCGGGCAGTCTCCTCTATACCTCCGCCTCTACACTTGGTCTGGAACGTCAAAGAGTTTAGGTACGGCACAGAAAGAAAGTAAAGGGCCAAACGTTTAATCAAACTCAAGACTTTTATAGATTACAAAAAATATTCTAAATTACTAATAAGATTAAATATAGTTTCCATTATGATGTTTGAAATAAATGTTAATCAAATGTATTATATTTGTATGTTGTAGAGGTTTATTTTTTTATAAGTTGTAGTAACAAAAATAATATAAAATTTTGATTTTTAAATTGTCGGTATTATAGTTAATTTTAAGAATTGTAAAATTGTAAAAGTTTCAATTATAAGAGTTGTAGTTGTTTTTATTGTCATAGTGAGGAGTAGTAGTTATTCAAATTATGTGTCAAAACATTGTTAATTGAGGCTGTTTTTAGAAAATAAATCATAGTAACACTGGAGTTTTAACTGGTGTGACAAAATCAATATGATGCAATCCCATTTTTTAAGATAAATATTTTGGTTTCTAGATAAGAAACCTGTCATTAAATTAGTTCAGAGGAGTTACTTGGCGCAAAATAAATCAAGCAACTACAAAAAATAAATTAAATAGATTTAAAATACCACATGAACTAAAAGTAAAATACAAATAATATCAAAATAACCAATAATAGCGAAATAGTAGCCAAAAGAAGGATTCTTGGATCAATTTTAGGGATGTAATAATTACATAAAATGAAATAGTCTACCTAACTTTTAATTACAACTATTAATAAAGAAACAAGAGATATTTTAAATTGATTATGTGCATTTAGAAGTCATCTTTTGGGTCTGGGTTTAGTTATTATTGTTGGTTATAGTAAAATTACCCAGTCTGCTGAACTGGCCAAGCATAAAAATGTCAAAGAACCTTATTTTAAATAATATTTTATCACAAAACATCAATTATCAAGTTATTAGTTTTACTATTCCATGCATAAAAAAACCACCGTCATATTGTTAATTCGATGAAGAAAATATGAAGAAACCAAAATTTGTATTTGAAACATTAAAAGAGAGTCTAAGATATTATTGAGCTGAGACATGTTTGTTTAACCAAAAATAATCAGAGAAGATTTAAAAATGTTTTCCGAATTATTCTTATAGGGAAAATTTAAATTTCAACCACCAGTGTTATTGTTTAAAATGAGTTTTGTATATTTTAAAAGGGGTATTAGCAATTTTGTCATGACGAAGACACAGTAATACACCATCGTAAACATAAAGATTGAACAAAATGCAATTCCAATTGTGATCCGGAGTTTGTTACAAACACGGGTGTAGTTGAAAGAGATCATTTAAACACAAGCGAGAACTAAACCTGCAAAGTGATCTACGATACCACGCGGTGATATACGCTGATACGGCTGAACTACGTTACCGACAGATCTATATTTTTTACCTTTTTAATAGTTTAAAAGTGAAAAAGTTGTAGTTTTATGATTTTTCCTAAATTGAAACATCTCATAGAATGTCCATGCCAAATTTCAAGTCTCTATCTTAAACGGTCGCTTCAGGAATTTAAGATCATCAGTGAGTCAGTCAGTCAGTTACACATGGGGCTGTATATATTATAGACTCGCCTTCGGCTCGATGGGGGCTCCGCCCCCATGCCCCCTTAGAAGTTGCCCTAAATTTGTAGAATAATTTAAAGTAAAGTATTGAACAGGCTAGTTTCACCAACTAACTGGACAGCGAAGACAGTAACAAAACGGGCTAATACGCACTACTCACAATCAATAATAACAATAATATCCTTTGAAAATATTTCAGGGGGCTCAGCCCCCATGCCCTCTAGTTGATTTTACTAATTTCGTTAATCATTCACAAAGTCTCAAATAATGAACTGTCTAGTTCCACCAAAGTACTGAACACGCTAGTTCCATCGAAGTTTTGAAAAGCTAAGTTTTAAATTACGTGTAGCTCTACTACAAAAATGTGTGATACTAACTCCTCCATGTTACCAACCACTTGGTCTGGAACGTCAACGATTTTAGATGCGGCACAGAAAAATTTCAATGGGGCAAAATTAATCCAAATTAAGTATCTTTAAATTAAATTTTCATAGATAAAAAAAATGTAATGTGCCCACTATAGCAAAACAATAATGCTAAAAAATAAAAATAATTGATTATGTGAAAATAACTATTAAAATAATAAAATAATCAAGCTATAATAATGCATAAACTAAAGAAATTGAAAGTAACACTTAAACCAAATCTAGCATCGCCAACCACGATATTAAAAGAATCGGAAAATAAAAACTAATAAAAATCGAAGTATTGAAAAGCTAAGTTATTAATTTACTTGTAACTCTACTAAAATGTGTGATGCTAACTATTCCACGTCACCAACTACTTAGTCTGAAAAGTCAACGAGTTAACATGCGTCACATTAAAATTGCAATGGGTCAAAATTATTCCAAATTATGTATTTTTAAATGAGATTTTCGTACATTAAAAAAATGTAATATGCCCATTAGAGTAAAAGAATAATGCTAAAGAATAGAAAATAACCAATAATAAGTGTGAAAATTGCTATTAAAATAATAAAAATCAAGCTATGCTAGTTAAGAAATTAAAAATACAATTTGAACTAAATATAGTATCGCCAACCACGATATTAAAAGAATCGGCTGATACAAACTAATTAAAAATAAAAACTTGTAAATTTCAGGATATGGAAGAAAATTGTTTAAATTACTGAAATAGCAAATAACATTCAAATCAATAAGCGAAAACAAGAATTAAATAACATGAAAACAAAATCATAGGAAATAATAAAAACGGGGTAGATCCGCAAAAACCCCTACTATTACAAACTACTAATTATAAGAATATAAAATCTAGACCTGTGAAATAATAATTTATTCATAAAAACCTCTTAGTTTTGTTCAGTAGCCGTTTAAAAATTCTTAAAACATATTTTAAGTGGGTATTAAAATAAAATATAAAACACTGAATATAAATAATGCAGAAAGATAATAATTAACTGTCTATTAAGTATCGTACTAAGTAATAGAAGTATATAACGTTAAGATCACGGCACGAGCTACACAGTAAATTCATTGAATGCGAAATTCGGCTGTGGGGTTCACATGGGGTGAATTTGAATAAGTAATCTAAAATAAATTGAAATGAAACTAGAACCTAACATTTAAATCTGTTCTTTTTGTTCAACACTTATTTAAACATTCTCAAAAACAAATTTTAAGTGTGAAAAAATCTAATATAAGACACTGAATATAAATCAAACAGAAAGATAATAATTAACTACTAAGTATTGTACAAAGTAATCGAAGTATGTTACGTTAAGATCACGGCTCAAGCTTCACAGAAAATCCATCCAATGCGAAATTCGGCCGAAAGAATAATTAGGTGTGAATTTGAATAAGTAATCTAAAATAATTTGAAACAAAACGAGAACCTAACATTTAAATCTGTTAGTTCTGCTCAGCAGTTATTTAAATATTCCCTAAGACATATTTATGATGTGTGTAAAAATATAAAAGAAACGAGCTTTCAATGCAGCACAATCTCATTGCTATTTAGAAGTCAAGTGGATAACGGTTTGTTAAATATGATGGATACTAACGTTGCCAACAGCAAGAAAGCAGGTGTAGTTAAAAGACATGATTTAAATACAAGCGAAAACTAAGCGACTATTCACCCGCCATGGGTATTTAATCCATAGTAGGAGAAGAAAATACACCTTTGGTAAACATTCAAGATAGCGCATATGCTGCATTAGCTACAAATTAGGCATAATCACTGTATGTATCATAACGAATATAACACTGGGTCCCTGGTGAAAAGACCCGCTCTCAATGCAGCAAAACACTGTAATTCATATTAAATTAGAGTGTATCCATCGAACACGGGTGTAGTTGGAAAAGATCATTTAAACACGAGCGAGAACTAAACCCGCAATGTGATCTACGATACCACGCGGGGATAAATGCTGATATGGCTGAACTACGTTACCGACAAATCTATATTTTTTGCCTTTTTTATAGTTTAAAAGTAAAAAATTGCAGTTTTATGATTTTCCCTAAATTGAAACATCTCAAAGAATATCCATGCCAAATTACATCTAAAAATGAGCTAATACAACTGTAAATATCTAACACATAACATAACAATACTATGACCTGAAAATTGACGGAAGGAAATACGCCAATTTGTCGAAAAATAGGTTTTCAAATATCCATAATAGGATTAAAATTATATTCCTACGAAAACCTTTCCTTAGAAAAGCTACGCCAGAATCGTTACGAAATAGAATATTTTATATAACATCTTACTTCAAGAATGCGACAATAATCCAAACTTACTGGAGTGTAGTTAAATTTGTTCAATAATATAAGTACGAGAACTAAACCTGTTGACTGATCATCACTAAAACAGTAAATGAAAATGTCTGTGTAAACTGTCACCCGAAATGGGAATTTCATCCATAGTAAAAGAAAATTTTCCATTGGTAAACTTTCAAGCTAGCGCACATGCTGCATTAGATACCGATTGGGCATTAGTGCTGTACAGCAACCTACCGTCGGTCAAGTTAATTAATGATTATCATTCAAGGAATACGTTGATGGTATCAAGCACGGGTGTAGTTGAAAGAAATCATCAAAAACGAGCGAGAACTAATTCTGCAAAGTGATCTACGATACCACGCGGTGATGTACGCCGATACGGCTGAACTACGTTACCGACAAATCTATATTTTTTACCTTTTTATAGTTTTAAAGTAGAAAAAATTGTAGTTTTATGATTTTCCCTAAATTGAAACATCTCAAAGAATGTACATGCCAAATTTCAAGTCTCTATCTTAAAAGGTCGCTTCAGGACTTTAAGATCATCAGTGAGTCAGTCAGTTACACATGCGGCTGTATATATTATAGACTCGCCTGCGGCTCGATGGGGGCTCCGCCCCCATGCCCCCTTAGGAGTTGCCCCCTAGTTTGAATTAATAAAAAGTCAAGTTTGAAATAGTTTAGTTCCACACAAGATCTGAACAGCCAAGACAGTAACAAAACCATCTAATACTCTAAATTCACAATTAACAGTAAAAAAAGCTTTAATAATCTCCTATTAGTATTTTTTAATACCCCTCCTTAGTAAATAGTTCAAAAAAATGAGCTGTGAAATAGATATTATTTATGGAAATATTCTAGGTGTTATGCTTGATGGAGGGTCCAACCCAATAATTGGTTGCCCCAATTCCGTAAATTACTGTGAAAACCTCATATAATCAACAGGCTAGTCGAGGGCTCAACTCCAACGACAGTAACAGAAGCCGTCAGTACACACTACTCACAATAAATAATAATAAGCTTTGAAATTTGCCCACGGCTCATGGTTTAATCCCACTCCCTAGTTCCCCTTAATTCGTTAAAAATATATTGGAGTTGTGAAATATAAATGAATATGTAAATAGTCATGCTCAAAAGTAGTTGTGTAAAAATTTGGGGATACGTTTTTTGATTGCACATGATTGAGGTAATAGCTGTATTCTGAAAAGATAAAAGTGCAATAAAATTATAAGTTTATACAGAGGATTGCTGTATGTAATAGAAGAAAAAATGGACAAAATCAAGATATTTGAAATTAAAAAAATATATATATGGTATAGGCTAAGATGCTTCAGTTCCGCCACGGGGTGGCCAAGAAACGCAGGAATCATATATGTACAATATAAAGAAACGATAACAATTTTATCATTCAAAATCAGCAATTATTAATTTAACAATTTTAAATGTTATATATATCAGTTCAGAAAATTAATAAAAATAGAGCCCTAGTAATATGTAATAGATCACAGGATATTAGGTACTATAATAATGAAGTCTTAAAGTCTTTATATAGTCTTAAAATGAAGAAAGTTGCAGCTTAAGAACCATAAAATCGGCGTACATTATGCATTTTCAACCAATGGTAGTAAAAAAAACAAGTGTGAAATAATAGCCAAAAAAAGATTATTGGTTAAATTAAAATATACTGAAAGAGTTACAATAATTGATAAGCATAGAATAGTTTTCAATTACAACAATCAAAAATTAAAGTTACTAATTTAAAGTTACTATAGAAATCATAGCGGACATCACCTAAATGTAAATATACGCTTTCGATTCAGTAAACTTCATTTTCAATAATAACACAACAATCAGAAGGAAAACCATACGCAATCAACTATGCACCCAATTGAGAGTAATTATCAGGAAGAGGTGTAGTTAAAAGACATCATTTAAATACAAGCGAGAACTAAGCGACTATAATAGCGCTCCAAGCGATATCTTTAAGAACCAACCTACTTCCATACCGACACCTCGGTATTTTTATAATTTGAAAGTTGAAAATTTGTAGTTTTTGGGCATAATAAAATCAAAGCTAGTATTACCCTGGTGAAATAACCCGCTCTCAATGCATCGAATCACCGTCGTGTACATGAAGATGTTCATGTTCGTATGAAATACAATATTTGTATCAAACACGGGTGTAGTTGTAAGAGATCATTTAAACACGAGCGAGAACTAAACCTGCAAGATCTACGTTACCCAAACGGTGATATATGCTCACACGGCTGAACTACGTTACCGACAAATCTATATTTTTTACCTTTTTTATAGTTTAAAAGTAAAAAAATCGTAGGAAGGAAATACGCCAATTTGTCGAAAAATAGGTTTTCAAATATCCATAATAGGATTAAAATTATATTCCTACGAAAACCTTTCCTTAGAAAAGCTACGCCAGAATCGTTACGAAATAGAATATTTTATATAACATCTTACTTCAAGAATGCGACAATAATTCAAACTTACTGGAGTGTAGTTAAATTTGTTCAATAATATAAGTACGAGAACTAAACCTGTTGACTGATCATCACTAAAACAGTAAATGAAAATGTCTGTGTAAACTGTCACCCGAAATGGGAATTTCATCCATAGTAAAAGAAAATTTTCCATTGGTAAACTTTCAAGCTAGCGCACATGCTGCATTAGATACCGATTGGGCATTAGTGCTGTACAGCAACCTACCGTCGGTCAAGTTAATTAATGATTATCATTCAAGGAATACGTTGATGGTATCAAGCACGGGTGTAGTTGAAAGAAATCATCAAAAACGAGCGAGAACTAATTCTGCAAAGTGATCTACGATACCACGCGGTGATGTACGCCGATACGGCTGAACTACGTTACCGACAAATCTATATTTTTTACCTTTTTATAGTTTTAAAGTAGAAAAAATTGTAGTTTTATGATTTTCCCTAAATTGAAACATCTCAAAGAATGTACATGCCAAATTTCAAGTCTCTATCTTAAAAGGTCGCTTCAGGACTTTAAGATCATCAGTGAGTCAGTCAGTTACACATGCGGCTGTATATATTATAGACTCGCCTTCGGCTCGATGGGGGCTCCGCCCCCATGCCCCCTTAGAAGTTGCCCTAAATTTGTAGAATAATTTAAAGTAAAGTATTGAACAGGCTAGTTTCACCAACTAACTGGACAGCGAAGACAGTAACAAAACGGGCTAATACGCACTACTCACAATCAATAATAACAATAATATCCTTTGAAAATATTTCAGGGGGCTCAGCCCCCATGCCCTCTAGTTGATTTTACTAATTTCGTTAATCATTCACAAAGTCTCAAATAATGAACTGTCTAGTTCCACCAAAGTACTGAACACGCTAGTTCCATCGAAGTTTTGAAAAGCTAAGTTTTAAATTACGTGTAGCTCTACTACAAAAATGTGTGATACTAACTCCTCCATGTTACCAACCACTTGGTCTGGAACGTCAACGATTTTAGATGCGGCACAGAAAAATTTCAATGGGGCAAAATTAATCCAAATTAAGTATCTTTAAATTAAATTTTCATAGATAAAAAAAATGTAATGTGCCCACTATAGCAAAACAATAATGCTAAAAAATAGAAATAATTGATTATGTGAAAATAACTATTAAAATAATAAAATAATCAAGCTATAATAATGCATAAACTAAAGAAATTGAAAGTAACACTTAAACCAAATCTAGCATCGCCAACCACGATATTAAAAGAATCGGAAAATAAAAACTAATAAAAATCGAAGTATTGAAAAGCTAAGTTATTAATTTACTTGTAACTCTACTAAAATGTGTGATGCTAACTATTCCACGTCACCAACTACTTAGTCTGAAAAGTCAACGAGTTAACATGCGTCACATTAAAATTGCAATGGGTCAAAATTATTCCAAATTATGTATTTTTAAATGAGATTTTCGTACATTAAAAAAATGTAATATGCCCATTAGAGTAAAAGAATAATGCTAAAGAATAGAAAATAACCAATAATAAGTGTGAAAATTGCTATTAAAATAATAAAAATCAAGCTATGCTAGTTAAGAAATTAAAAATACAATTTGAACTAAATATAGTATCGCCAACCACGATATTAAAAGAATCGGCTGATACAAACTAATTAAAAATAAAAACTTGTAAATTTCAGGATATGGAAGAAAATTGTTTAAATTACTGAAATAGCAAATAACATTCAAATCAATAAGCGAAAACAAGAATTAAATAACATGAAAACAAAATCATAGGAAATAATAAAAACGGGGTAGATCCGCAAAAACCCCTACTATTACAAACTACTAATTATAAGAATATAAAATCTAGACCTGTGAAATAATAATTTATTCATAAAAACCTCTTAGTTTTGTTCAGTAGCCGTTTAAAAATTCTTAAAACATATTTTAAGTGGGTATTAAAATAAAATATAAAACACTGAATATAAATAATGCAGAAAGATAATAATTAACTGTCTATTAAGTATCGTACTAAGTAATAGAAGTATATAACGTTAAGATCACGGCACGAGCTACACAGTAAATTCATTGAATGCGAAATTCGGCTGTGGGGTTCACATGGGGTGAATTTGAATAAGTAATCTAAAATAAATTGAAATGAAACTAGAACCTAACATTTAAATCTGTTCTTTTTGTTCAACACTTATTTAAACATTCTCAAAAACAAATTTTAAGTGTGAAAAAATCTAATATAAGACACTGAATATAAATCAAACAGAAAGATAATAATTAACTACTAAGTATTGTACAAAGTAATCGAAGTATGTTACGTTAAGATCATGGCTCAAGCTTCACAGAAAATCCATCCAATGCGAAATTCGGCCGAAAGAATAATTAGGTGTGAATTTGAATAAGTAATCTAAAATAATTTGAAACAAAACGAGAACCTAACATTTAAATCTGTTAGTTCTGCTCAGCAGTTATTTAAATATTCCCTAAGACATATTTATGATGTGTGTAAAAATATAAAAGAAACGAGCTTTCAATGCAGCACAATCTCATTGCTATTTAGAAGTCAAGTGGATAACGGTTTGTTAAATATGATGGATACTAACGTTGCCAACAGCAAGAAAGCAGGTGTAGTTAAAAGACATGATTTAAATACAAGCGAAAACTAAGCGACTATTCACCCGCCATGGGTATTTAATCCATAGTAGGAGAAGAAAATACACCTTTGGTAAACATTCAAGATAGCGCATATGCTGCATTAGCTACAAATTAGGCATAATCACTGTATGTATCATAACGAATATAAAACTGGGTCCCTGGTGAAAAGACCCGCTCTCAATGCAGCAAAACACTGTAATTCATATTAAATTAGAGTGTATCCATCGAACACGGGTGTAGTTGGAAAAGATCATTTAAACACGAGCGAGAACTAAACCCGCAATGTGATCTACGATACCACGCGGGGATAAATGCTGATATGGCTGAACTACGTTACCGACAAATCTATATTTTTTGCCTTTTTTATAGTTTAAAAGTAAAAAATTGCAGTTTTATGATTTTCCCTAAATTGAAACATCTCAAAGAATATCCATGCCAAATTACATCTAAAAATGAGCTAATACAACTGTAAATATCTAACACATAACATAACAATACTATGACCTGAAAATTGACGGAAGGAAATACGCCAATTTGTCGAAAAATAGGTTTTCAAATATCCATAATAGGATTAAAATTATATTCCTACGAAAACCTTTCCTTAGAAAAGCTACGCCAGAATCGTTACGAAATAGAATATTTTATATAACATCTTACTTCAAGAATGCGACAATAATCCAAACTTACTGGAGTGTAGTTAAATTTGTTCAATAATATAAGTACGAGAACTAAACCTGTTGACTGATCATCACTAAAACAGTAAATGAAAATGTCTGTGTAAACTGTCACCCGAAATGGGAATTTCATCCATAGTAAAAGAAAATTTTCCATTGGTAAACTTTCAAGCTAGCGCACATGCTGCATTAGATACCGATTGGGCATTAGTGCTGTACAGCAACCTACCGTCGGTCAAGTTAATTAATGATTATCATTCAAGGAATACGTTGATGGTATCAAGCACGGGTGTAGTTGAAAGAAATCATCAAAAACATCAAAAAAAATCATCACTTAAACCAAATCTAGCATCGCCAACCACGATATTAAAAGAATCGGAAAATAAAAACTAATAAAAATTGAAGTTTTGAAAAGCTAAGTTATTAATTTACTTGTAACTCTACTAAAATGTGTGATGCTAACTATTCCACGTTACCAACTACTTAGTCTGAAACGTCAACGAGTTAACATGCGTCACATTAAAATTGCAATGGGTCAAAATTATTCCAAATTAACTATTTTTAAATGAGATTTTCGTAACTTTTAAAAATAATGTAATATGCCCATTAGAGTAAAACAATAATGCTAAAAAATAGAAAATAACCAATAGTAAGTGTGAAAATTACTATTAAAATAATAAAAAATCAAGCTATGCTAGTTAATAAACTTAAGAAATTAAAAATACAATTTGAACTAAATATAGTATCGCCAACCACGATATTAAAAGAATCTGCTGATACAAACTAATTAAAAATAAAAACTTGTAAATTTCAGGATATAGAAGAAAAACGTTTAAATTACTGAAATAGCAAATAACATTCAAATCAATAAGCGAAACCAAGAATTAAATAACATGAAAACAAAATCATTGGAAATAATAAAAACGGAGTAGATCCGCAAAAAACCCCTACTATTACAAACTACTACTAATTATAAGAATATAAAATCTAGACCTGTGAAATAATAATTTATCCATAAAAACCTGTTAGTTTTGTTCAATAGCCGCTTAAAAATTCTTAAAAACATATTTTAAGTGTGTATTAAAATAAAATATAAAACACTGATTATAAACAATGCAGAAAGATAATACTTAACTGTCTATTAAGTATCGTACTAAGTAATAGAAGTATATAACGTTAAGATCACGGCACGAGCTACACAGAAAATTCATTGAATGCGTAATTCGGCTGAGGGGTTCACATGGGGTGAATTTGAATAAGTAATCTAAAATAAATTGAAACAAAACGAGAACCTACATTTAAAATCTGTTAGTTCAGCTAAACAGTTATTTAAAAATTCCCTAAAACATATTTATGATGTGTGTAAAATATAAAAGAAACGAGCTTTCAATGCAGCATAATCTCATTGCTATTTTGAAGTCAAATGGATAACGGTTTGTTATATATGAGGGATACTAACGTTACCAACAGCAAGGAAGCAGGTGTAGTTAAAAGACATGATTTAAATACAAGCGAGAACTAAGCGACTATTCACCCGCCATGGGAAATTAATTCATAGTAGGAGAAGAAAATTCACCTTTGGTAAACATTCAAGATAGCGCATATGCTGCATAAGCTACAAATTAGGGAATTATCACTGTATATATTATCGAGTATAACCCTGGGTCCCTGGTGAAATAACCCACTCTCAATACAAAATAACGCCGTAGTCTACAATATATATTAGAGTCTATCCATCGAAGGATACAATGAGTATATCAAACACGGGTGTAGTTGAAAGAGATCATTTAAACACGAGCGAGAACTAAACCTGCAAAGTGATCTACGATACCACGCGGTGATATACGCTGATACGGCTGAACTACGTTACCGACAAATCTATACTTTTTTACCTTTTTATAGTTTAAAAGTAAAAAAAGTTGTAGTTTTATGATTTTCCCTAAATTGAAACATCTCAAAGAATGTCCATGCCAACTTTCAAGTCTCTATCTTAAACGGTCGCTTCAGGAATTTAAGATCATCAGTGAGTCAGTCAGTTACACATGCGGCTGTATATATTATAGACTCGCCTACGGCTCGATGGGGGCTCCGCCCCCATGCCCCCTTAGGGGTTGCCCTAAATTTGTAGAGTAATTAAAAGTAAAGTATGTAATAAGTTAGTTCCAGGGAAGAGCTAGACATTGAAGGCAGCAACAAAACGGTTTAATACACAAAATTCACTATCAATAGTAAAAGTAGCTTTTAAGATCTCCTATGAATCGGTTTTAATACCCCTTCGTAGTTAAAATTCGTTAAAAAGATTTGAGCTTCGATATTATAATAATTTAGTAAATATATGTAAATATTCTAGGTGTTATGCTGGATGGAGGGTCCACCCTCTCATTGTTTACTCCAATTCCGTAATTACTGTAAAACCCTCATGCAATGAGGCTAGTTGAGGGCTAAACTCCAATACCCCTCGTTGTGTTCGTTGAATAACCTACGGCTCTCTTTTAAAATCCCCTTATTAGTTCCCCTCATTTCGGTAAGAAATGAATGAATAAAAATGAGAGTTGTGAAATAGTATTTAACCATGTATTATACTAGGTATTGCGTTCAGAATTGTTTGTGTTAAACATTTGGAGATACTATTATGATAACTTATGACAGGAGTGTATTCCAAAAAGAATGGAAGTAGGTTTGATTGAAGTAGGTTGTACCACAATACAGGAAGGCAAAAGAACGATATTTGTATTTAAAAAAATGTATACTTATGACTGGAGTGTATTCCAGAAAGAATGGAAAGTGGGAAAAATATCAGTTAAAATGCATACTTATGACTGGGGTGTATTCCAGAAAGAATGGAAAGTGGGAAAAATATCAGTTTTGATTGAAATAGGTTGTACCACAAAACAGGAAGGCAAAAGAACGATATTTGTAGTTTAAAAAATATATACTTTACGTTAAGCTAGTTTTTTTTGTTGCTGTAGTATTGGATGAAAAGAAGTTTCAATTAGAAGGGTTATAGTTGTGGTTATTGTCATATTTATAGTTATAGTTAGGAGTAGAAGTTAAAGAAACAAAAGTTAAGCGTTCTCGTAAGAGTTGCATCTGGCGTATTCAGTTCCCCCACGGGGAGACCGGGAAACGCAGGAACCCTGTGTAGTTATAATTACAAATCCCTATCAAAATACACAACAGTCTCCTCACACTTGGTCTGGAACGTAAAAGAGTTTAGGTACGCCACAGAAAGAAAGTAAAGGGCCAAACGTTTAATCTAACTTAAGTATCTTTAAATGAGACTTTTATAGATTACAAAAAATATTGTAAATTACTAATAAGATTAAAGATAGTTGCCATTATGCTGTTTGAAATAAATTTTACTCAGATAAATATTTGTATGTTGTAGAGGTTTATTTTTTTAGTTGTAGCATCAAAAATAAAATAAAATAAATTTTTTAACTGTGCGGTATTATAGCACAGTTTACAATTTACAGTATTTACAATGTTTGTAAATGTTAATGTTATAGTTAATGGTGGTTAATGTTATAGTTAGGAGTAGTAGTTATTCAAATGATGTGTCAAAACATTGATTAGTGAGGCTGTTTCTAGGGGAAAAAACAAAAAAAAAAAAAAAAAACCAACAACAACATAGTAACACTGGGGTTCTAACTGGTGTGACAAAATCAATATGATGCAATCCCATTTTTTAAGATGAATATTTTGGTTTGTAGAGAAGAAACCTGCCATTAAGAAATGTTCATAATATGCTACAAATTAGTCCAAGGAGGTACTTGGCGCATGGAAAAAATCAATAAAAGGGTGAATAAACCATATAAATGATAAAATTAATCAAGCAACTACAAAAAATTAATTAAAAATACCATAGGAACTGAAAGGAAAATGCAAATAATATCAAAATAACAAATAATAGCCTAAAGAAGAATTCCTGCATCAACTTTAGGGTTTGAATAGTTACATAAAATTAAATAGTCTACCTAACTTTTAATTACAACTATTATTAAAGAAACAGAGATATTTTTAACGGATTTTGTGCAAATAGAAGTCATACTTTTGGGTCTTGGTTTAGTTATTGTTATTGGTTATAATAAAATTACCCAGTCTGCTGAACTGTCCAAGCATGAAAATGTCTGAGAACCTTATTTTAAATAATATTCCATCACAAAACATCAATTATTACTTTATTAGTTTTACTATTCCATACATTTTCAAAAATCTCCATCATATTGTTAATTTTATGAAAAAAGTATGACAAAACGAAAATT
>JAQYXR010001338.1:0-35152 GCA_030545055.2 Neoaliturus tenellus | reverse complement strand
TGTTGATGTTATTTTCAAGAATGTGGCGTTTATCATCCTTATAACTTAATGCCCACTTTGTTTGCTTTACACTATACAGTATATGGTTGTAGCTTCTGATGGTGTTAAATGTTGCGGTTGTTTCCACATTTTCAAATAAACATCTTTTATAATGTTCAAACTGCACTTTCTTCTTTAGATATGAAGTCTTGATGCCTTTGCTTTCTTCACCACTTGATGTTCATCCTTTTCACTGATGTACAGTTGGAATGAGTACAGTTTGGACATTAAAGCGACAACTTCTTCCATTGGTACACCATTTGTTTCGTCTTTAAACTTGCCCAACACCTTTTTATTTCTATCGTAGTCATAGTTGGGATGATCTTTAGGATAATCTGAAAAGTCAAAGTCAGTAGTATATACAAAAGTACGTAGATCTTCATACATGTCTTCTGTTCTTATCCAATAAATGAAAGCATCTGTATCCATATATGCTATCCCGATGTTTTCTCTTCCATAAAACTTCACCATCTTGTTGTAATGAAAGTCATACATGTGGGTTTTAGAAATATCCAAGATAGACATTCCCACATATAGAGGACGATCCATTGTAACTGAGATTTTGTCCATTGTAACAGCTACAAGATTCTCGTTAATAATTACACTTGTTCCAAAGTTTGGTTTTTGTACTAATTTTTGCAATTTCGCCGGATCGCTAACTAATTTTACATCTTTATGTTTTCTTTTGTTTTCCAATGTTTTGCCAAATATTGAATTATTCATTAATTTGAAAAAGTCCTTTTGAAAAGCGGATGTTGCTGCACTCCTTCTTTTTGTGTTGTTGTCGATGTATGGTTTTAACCAACAAGATTGATTGAATTGTATTGCTCTATTGATTCTTATTATTTTTAATCCCATTTCTATTGCTTGCTGTATTGTCCAATAATGAGCTACATATCTCGACTTGTTGGTTAACGTCATCATTAATTTGGGCCATCTACCAGTTGGAGATATTTCCGTCTTTGGCAATAGTGGTAAATCGTAGTGGTGATCATGCAGCTGTTCAGGATATTGAAAGTCGACGTCCAAAATGTATCCAGTATCTCCGTATTTGGGTATGTCCATTATATTGCCGATCGAATCAGGGTTCGCCCACTTGAAATTACCATATGGAAGAGGATTTGACATAGCCCATCCATATAGGTTATTTGCGTCAAAATAACCTAAGAATGTTGTTGGTTGTGATGTATCAAAGTTTGGGAGATATTTGTTGTTAGCTTTTACATGTCTGGTTACACTTTGCGTCAATCCTCCACGAACACCTGACTCTATCATCAAAACCATATCTATATCTGTAATAAGTTCAAGTCTACAGTTTGTTTCTTTCAACATAGCTTGCCATGCTAGTCCAGGCGATGTATAAGAATGAAGTGGGTCCAATCCATATGCTTCAAAACAGGTATCTCTAAATTCTTCCATTATATCACAAAGTAAAGTCACATCTAATTTCACATAAAAGTCGGAATATTCTCCCAATGTTGTCATTCCTAGTTCATTCCACACTTTACAAGCATGTTGATAGTCCTCTTCACTGATGTCCTCTTCATACAACTTACTCTTGAAGGCTTCTCTTGGCGGAAGTGATGTTTCTTCAAATTTTTCCAAACAATCGATGTAATCATAGGGAAAAACACCTTTGCGGAGAACCAAATCCAATTTATCTCTACTTACAATCTTCATTGTTTCTATAAAATTTTCTTTTTTCAAGTTTTCAGTGAGTTTACTTAAGCTAGATGACATAAAACGGTAAGAGTCCAGAAAACGTAACTTCATATTTCCAACCGTTTTACTAAAACTAATAAACTTTTCAGTGGTTTCCGCTATCACATCAATTTTTCCATCATCTCGTCCCAATTCTGGTATAATAAAATGTGAATCATAACCACTTAGGTTATGCAAAATTACGGGTATGAAGTTGCGAATTTGATAGTTAATATTACATCTGTTACATGCGGCACCTCTATAATATCCTGTTAGATGGTCGTGATCACGTACCTTGTGATTTTCCATAGTATATTCATTTTTACATAAATAACAATTGGTTGAATTTTCATATTGAATCTCTTCTTCTTCATCCATGGGTATCATTGGTACAATATCACTGTACATTCTTTGTACATTTTCTGCTATGGCATATAAGCGGTCAAGAAATATTTTTGAAGCACTTTCCCCACGATATATGACAGGTTTTGATGTTAGATCATATTTATTTAAATGATCTTCTGACAGTGTAGATTTAATTAATAAACAAAAACTGTTAGGATCATGTACTTGATACTTAACACTTTTCTTGGCTCCATCATTATTATTTTCAATAGGAACAAGTGTAGATTCAAAATCTGCATATACAACGATAGGGATACGGTACTGATGAGATATCTTCTCAAATTTTAGCTCAGCCTTATCTGGTGATGGTAACATTATTTTGGCTTCATAGTTGTTGTTACATAGCTTCTGATGTTCTTGTAACCATCCACGGTGTGCATTTCTTTCTTCTTTAAAATTAAAACATCGTTTGCAGATTATTTTTTTATGTTCATGTTTGGATAGTTGTTTACTAACAAGCTTTTCAAATTGTTTAATCCATACATAGTGTGACACATCACCATTCGTAATTAGCAATAAATCCGTGTGATCTGCCAGCTCATTCTTTACAACCTTCAGAGGATATACTTTATTTGAACTATCCAAACCAAACACATTGACAGATGTTCCACAGTTTTGTTTTTCAAATTTTGTAATATCCTTCAATGCTACTGGGTACGACAACCCTTGGAAATTGTACCTATATCTTTGGTTCTCATATTCTTGGCTAGGTCTTTCTGCATGTATAGGTGGTACAAATTTTGACGTCATTGCATATCGAAAACATTCTGTATCTTCATTTTTTACATTTATACACGATTTTGTATCCCGTATTTTCTTTGGCAGCTGAATGTAACTGCTGCCCATTAGCCCATATCCATGTTTGTGAACTCTTAAATCCATGCCCTCAATACTAAACAAACTCCAACCTGATCCTCTCCCTTCATGTTCTTGAATTTTAGTAAAAATTTCATCAAAACTCTTTTCAACTATTGACTCAATATTTGAAGTAGCCATAATTGTCTGGTTTTTTGTTATAAATCCTCTGGGTGACATTTCTTCTTCTACATTAATAAACAACGCTTTTAATAATATGCCAAATTTAATAAAGTTTAATCTTTGTAGTTCTTCTTTTATAGTTTTACTGACAATTTTTCTTGCTTCTTTAAGAAACTGCTCTAATTCCAATTTTTCTTCATTTTGAATTTTGTGATGCATTACTACTCTACCTGCTAAAGCAAATACTTTTACACTCGGTATAGCATTAGATGGTCCTGCTAATGGTTCTTCTTCTTGTTCTTCTTCTTTTTCTTCTTCTTGTTCTTCTTCTTGATGTTCTTCTTGTTGTTCTTCTCCATATAGTTTTAAATCTTCATATTTGGTTTCTGTTACATCTTCATTATTATTATGGGATAACTCTTTGTGTATTTCTAGTAGAATATTATCATGAAAAGTTTCTAAGCAAATTTCACATTGATACATCTTGTTGATGTTTACTCTTTGAAATTTAGCAGCGAAATGAAATGCTTCTCTACTGCTCCCTTTTTATAGCCTCCCAGTTGTAGTGGGGGACGGTAAGATTTTTAGTGAGATGTTAAAAATAGTAGGTTAAGACTAAAGCTGAAAAGTAATGATTAAAGCCTATATTTTTTCTTCCAATTGCAAATACTCCACATATACCTCCGCCCATAGCCATAACAGATCACTGTTACACCAATATACACCAAAAGTGGGTCTATCATCAACTAAAATTGGAGATGCTATGTTTACTAATCTTTCAATTTCTATCCATGCCATAACTTCAATTACAAACCTTCCTATAAATTTTTATTAAAACAAAATAATTTAATTCTGTCTTTATCACAATATTACTCTTAATTAGAGCTTTCCAATGATGTATCGCTTGCCCTATTCCGGCAAACCGTTCTCAAGTTATAAGAAAATTTGTTAGCACTTGGCTGGCGGGGGGGGGGGGGGCGGGGGCGGGGGCGGGGGCGGGGGCGGGGGGGGGCGGGGGCGGGGGCGGGGGCGGGGGCGGGGGCGGGGGCGGGGGGGGGGCGGGGGCGGGGGCGGGGGCGGGGGCGGGGGCGGGGGCGGGGGCGGGGGGGGGGGCGGGGGCGGGGGCGGGGGCGGGGGGGGGGGGGTTATGCATGAGTGAATTGAGGTCAAGGTCACCAAAAAATAATAATGATCCAAGGTGATGGAGGCGGCCAGAACCGTCTCCACCACCCTGTGTTCCTCAAACACTCCCAATCCCAACCCAAAAAGTTACGTCTTGCTAGGGATCCCGATTTTTGGCCCGCACGCACGTGGCGATCCAGTTTGGTAGTCTGTGATACGGGCGGCCAGCCTCGGGCCTGGGCACTGGACTTGACCATTCCAATTTTACAATGGGGACTCTGGAACAGGTAATGCAAGACGCAACTCTAACCTCCCACCCTTAATCTAAACCCACCCAATCATATTTTTGCCTGACCAAAATTAAAAACAAAAATCAAAAACAATAAAAATATGCGCTACCTAAGGCACAACGCGCATGTCCCACCCATATTTAATGAAGTTCAATCGAACTTCTTAAAGTTACATTTAAATTTAAATTTAATCTACCCATCCTAACAGCTAGCTGTGAAATGTAAAAAATTATTAGTACACAGATAAACAAACACAGACATAGATACACACACACACACACACACACACACACAGCATAAACCAATACTTAAAATTAAAAACACATTTTTTAAACATAAATAATACCATAACACACCTTAATGCTAACATCGCAATGCGCAAGTTAAACCTTAAAACTAACACATCTTAAGACTAAAACCAAATAACACTTTACATAAAACCATAGACACACACACACACACACACACACACACACACACACAACTAATATTAAATAATAATAGCCTAACAACAAGAGTAACTCAAATATATATCGGCCGCTTATACATTTGAGTTGCCCTCTGAGTTCGGAACAACCATCGCGTCCGACGAATTGTTCCGAACTAACTCAGCAATAGTCGCCAAAGAGGTTCTCGGCTCACAAAGTGGTGGGGGCCTGGAGGGGTTTGAGGGGCGCGGAACTTTCCAGTAAGGTCAGTGGAAAATCCCCAACGGATGTACTTTGTTACATGTGGGTCGCCCCTAACGCAGGTGGAGCCTTGTGCCTCTTAATTAGCATTAGATAACATCTAATTACATCCGCTGACAAGTACATCCGCTGACAGCTACATGCGCAGCTTTCCCGTCGCGTGCGTGACAGCATAACTATCGCAGTTTGTTATCTGCCCTCTTCCGCCGCTTAATTATAGTTCCAACGGAAATTAATCGCCGGTACACGCAGCCTGTGGGAGGGGGCGGGGGCGGGGGGCGGGGGGGGGGGGCTTCCGGTTTCCGGTCCGGTCGGGGGGGGGGGGGTCTTGCATGAGTAACCATCCGCATGTATATAAACGACGGGAAGCTCGCGCGCATCCCATATAGGGAGCTGACACCCCAACGGTAAACAACCAATCCGTGAGTTCATACCACATAGTACTTTAACACACTATTTATTTTAACATTTTTATTATTTTTACACTATTTCTTAACACTACATCAGTTATTTTATATATCTTAATTTTATTTTCGTGTCGAGTTTTTTTTTTTTAACTAAAATATGCTAATTAACATCGTGTGCAGGAAACTGACACTGATTAATTGCAGGTTCCATTCTTACACACCTGTTTCCTCCTTAATATGCAAATTACTCTCTTACTTTAACAACACTTAAACTCTAACCGCTACTTCTCGGTCATATTAATATAATTAGTGCTACACTACGGGATTTACCTGTGCAATAGTGCACGCTATGTTTCCTGCACGTCTGCAGGTAATACACCTTACAATCATATACTTATTGCTACATTACACAAGACATTTCTTGCACACCTGCAGGTAATACACTTGCTGACCGTCTACTATTATAATTATTGCTACAGTACGAGAGACATTTCTTGCACACCTGCAGCTTATACACTTTACAACCGTTTAATATTAAAATTATTGCTATACTACAATGGTTACCTGTTCAATCACAGTTGTGGTCCCCCCACTTGATTATCCACAGAGCAATACTTGCAATCCTACAACTGAATAATTAATTAACTTCCGCGATCACCAGTACTTTTTAAACTATCCGTCTCTTCCTCTGACTCTTGTGACCGTAGCCGCAGCCGACTGACAAATAACCGAGCTCTCCCGAACCTCGCTCTTTTATGCGGTTTTCTCGGGGAGGGGGTTGGAGGGGCGTCGCACATGACTCATCGATCGCATAAAAAGGGGGGTTGCTGCCGCGCGCGCGCCATTTCGGTGGCGGAATCGGTCGGGTGAGGAACTATCCGTAAGTCTCTGGCGCTTTTACAACTAATGCTTGTTACTCTAAAATGTGTTTGCACTTAATATGCTAATTAGTCTCTATATTTATGCACGGGACATTTCCTGCACACCTGCAGGTGATGCACCTTACAACGGTCTACTATTATACTTGTTGCTACAATACAAGATTTACCTGTCCAATTGGCAATTGTGATCCCACTTAGTCGTGCACGGGATATTTCTTGCACATTAGCAGGTCATACACTTTACAACCGTCTAATTTTATAGTTATTGCTACAGTACAAGATTTACCTGTACAATTAACAATTCTATTCCTACTTATTCGTGCACGGAACATTACTTGCAATCCTGCACCTGAATAATTAATTAACTTCTGCGGCTACCAGTACTTTTCTTTGCCTATATGTTTCCCCCTGCTACAACCTTTCGCGGCGCCGCCCGACAAATAACTGAGCTCTCCGAAGTTCTGTTCTTTTATGTCATCCTCTCAGGGGGAGGGGTTGGGGGGGGGGGCCACACAACCCCCTATAAAACGGGCATCGGTACCGCGCGCGCGTCATTATAGTGGCGATAGGGCAACAGTGAACAACTATCCGCAAGTCTCTAACACCTAGTCTAACACTTTTTTTTTTTTACTTACGCTTTTTTACTCTAACATATGTTTGCACTTATTATGCTAATTAGTCTCTATATATTCAGACACACTCGCGGGCGACGGTCATATACTCGCCGATTGTCGGAGAGTACACATCTCCCCTCCGTGTATTATCATGGCTTCGCACTCTTTACAACTAAAACTTTTACGCACAAAACATATTTTACAGAAACAATCTAACTCCACAGTTTCTAAACCGCGTACTACATTGGCTAAGCTTAAGAAATTCTACAGTTTTCACCCGTTGTACTTTGCAAAACCTGGCCTGTGCAACACTGCATACTGTACTGATACTGTTTTGCACGCTGTCTTAACTGACATGCTGCAGTATCAACATTTCAATCTTGTTACACCTATTGACGACGCTGTCCAATTATTCTTATTCACTATATTACCGGGTTTATATGATCGTTCTTCCTTGGACACATGTCTCATTCTACTATATCGACTCGCACTGTAAACACCTAGGAGCTCTCCTATCATGCAACTATTATTTTAATTTAATTTTAAAAATAAACGAAAACCTCCCGCGGCCCGGCGCCGCCCCACCCCCCTCCCCACCGAGCCCCTGCGGCTCCCACTTTTTTAAAACTCCCTCCGAATGACCTTGACCCACTTCCCAAACCCATCCATCACTGTCACCCCCACCCCCCAATTACTACCCACACCTGCCAGTTCGAACCGCATGACCTTGACTTGTCCCAGCACCGGCAAAACCACACTACTGGCTTACTAAGGTTTTACCTATGAGACTTACTTATGTTTGGAATTACCTATTATGGACTTGCAAGGTAAATCTATTAGAAGAAATAGTTTTTAATTTAAGGTACACTAAGTAGGCCTAGAAGGGGAATCTAAAATACTCTTGACAATTTTACCATAGTAAAATACGTCTTATCAAATTGGCTAGTTCTCATTCAGATAAATTCATCCTCAATCTGACTATCAACTATTTACCATCGTTCCAACAATTCTTCTGGAAACATACCTCATGTGTCAAATCCATTCCTGACTGATAAATTCAACTGAGCGCAACTTTTAAATTATTTTTTTTCCTGATTTAATATGTGGGCACAAATTGGGCTGGTACACATTACTGTTAATCCTCGTCAAAGTTTGGAAACGAAAATATCATAATCAAGGCCAAGATAGGGAATTTCGCGAACGGAAAACCATATTGTCAAGCCAATTGAATTATTGGTGGTGACTCTTCTATAAAATGTAAAGTAAGGGGACCCAAGTATGAGAGTAAATATTTTAAAGCCAAGAAAAACTTGTTTTTAATTTAATTTTTAAGCCTCTAGATTAAAAATGTAGAAACGATATAAAGCTAAAGGTTAATCAACCTGAAACCACACACATGAAATGATAGTAAGTTTAAAGAAAATATGTACCCTTTTAAATATTATTTTTTTTAACTCCATAATCATGTTTAAGTCCTTTCAAATAAGCACTAACAAGAATATAAATAGAATGATTATATAATTTTAAACAAATTTTACATTTTAAGGTGGAGAACGTTTTTCAAAGAAAAAGAAATGTGACGTACATGAACTCTTCTTACATATATACTTATTTTCCACGATGGAACTTTGACTGCATTTATTTGAATAATCGTTGAAAATATACGATTTTTCTGCATTCAAACAAGTTATTGATCAGACCGCTATGGGTAATCACAAAGTGGGGGAACTTGAGGTCTATAATCATCGTCTTCCTCAGTGCCGCACCCTCGTGCCTCCTTGTCAACCTCACGTCGCCGAGGAGGAGGATTCCGATCTACATGCTGTTGAGCATATTTGATAGAACCTTCAATAAATGAAAGTACATGAATCCCTTTCTATATTTTATCAACTAGCTTTAAACATGGTTTTTACTATTCTGATAAATAAGAGTAATAAATTATTAATCAATAAAATATGCTAATACACAATCTTTTTCCAACAATCTACGAAGTATGTCAAATTCTTTTCTTAGTAATAAATGGATAGATAAAAGGTCAAACTACACATTGATGGTTAATATTGAGTAACTTGTTAAATATAAATTTAAGAAAATATATAAATGAAACAAAATTATGTTTAACCACAGTTTTGTTGAATCTTATAATGTTAATCATATGGGACATCTTAATTTTAATTGTTCTGTTCGACAATTTTCTTTTATTTTAGGCTTAGACTGTCTAAAGCCTCTATGTTTTACATAAAGTAAACAATTATGCAAAAATAATTTGATTCCTTGGCTTGGTAATAATTATTCATATTTCACTAGAAATAGGAATACAGTTGCAATTAATTGCCACAGACTTGAATATTTTTATAAGGAAACATCCTGAGCAGGTGCTAGATTTTATTCTAAGCTTCCTGTGAAATTTAGGGACATAGACAATCTTGAGATGTTTAAAATAAAGCTAAAATTATATTTAATAAGTACTTTTCTTCTGTGTGACTTATATGACTTAGTTTAATATGATTTATTGTAAGACTGAAATGCTTTAACTGTGTATATTTTATAGTTTCGTTTTATGACTAGTTTCGTTTTTTCGTCTTTTGATGTCATGACCCTATGACTCATTAATAAAGATATTTTCAATTCAATTCAATAGATAATCATCAAGGGTCTTTGACTCCCTTTTCACAACTCGTAAACGTGGGTTAACAATGTACAAATATTGTCCAAAATGTTTATAACATGCAATAGCAAAACAAAATATTTTTTTAACTCAAACATTCTACTTCTACTAGGACATTACTAAGCGAGAACTGCAGCTTACAAACGTCAACATTGTTTTTGTAGGAGCATAGCCCATAAAAGAAATCAACAACCAAACACAAAGCGTCACAATACAACAATAGAGGGGACAACGAGCCTTATGACGTCACAGTCGACGTCGACATTCATTACAACAACACTTGAACTTGTGTCATTAAAACGAGCTTTATACTCATTTTAAGTAAGCGTCCAAACAAACTTTTACATTCTGATGTAAATGAACTAATGTCGTATTATTCGTTAGATAATTTTCTCTTTTAATAGTTGTTTAGTAAATATTAATTTTTTACAATTCATAATAAAATAGATTAACTCATTGTTTATGGTACATACATAAATTCTGAGGATTATGTAGTACAATGTTTCACTAAAATAAACTAGTGAAGCTCAAACGTTTCATCAACACCATACATTTAATTTCACAAACAGTTTTTCCTATATTTATCTTGGTAATGAAAAGCGAACGATGTTGTATTTATTCAATCGTCTACATTAGCTCATCAAGAGTGAAGCATATAAACTAATATTTAGATACATTGTGATTTTTAAGTAATATTAAGAAACGAGATTGGGTTACAAAGTTATTGAATTACATTTTCGTTAAACTGGCTTCTATTTGTATACTAGATGAATACTGCCTGTAATATCCATCATCTAACTAGGCATATTACTTTTGGATACACACATATTTTACTAATGTTACGGGCTTACGGGTTCTAATCAATAACACTTGGCGATTTCAACAACTACTATAATTTATTACAAATTGGATTAATTAACAGATACCAAATTATGCTAAATACCTAGCTAAACCTGTCTAATTCCTAACTAGCTACAGTTTTACAACTAACTATCTAACTTACAGGGTTTTTACAGAGAGTGTCCTATCAATACAAATGCGCTAGCACTATCACTATAAATGTCACTGGTTACTCTGTCACAATCACTGACACAGTTCACAGTTCACTATTCACACGCGGACACAGTCACACTGTCACGGGTCGAGAGACGCACTGACGTCGACCTCACGCGCACTGGTTATCACTGACTGACACACTGACTGACTGAGGCTGCTCAGGTAGGCCCTTTTATCCCCTACGGCTAGGATCATTCTCGAAGCCGGACGCCTCCAGACGTTTCGGGAACTCCACTGTTTTCGCCGCGTCATTCAAGTGAGGGTTGTTTACACTGTCGCCGCGATGGTTGACCTGCCCCGTAGGGTCTGGAACGTTCTCGGTGACGGCTCTAGCCGATACGGGGGACTGTTTCTGGGAACTGTTCCCGATGGACCGTAACACTACCCCCTCCTCAAGACTGTTCTGTCCCAGAACAGACTCTGACTTGCCGTTACTAGAGCTGATCCTGCATCCAGCTCTCCAGGGGTTGAACATGCAGACATCGACGGTGATGTTGGTTCCAGCGAAGATTTCTTCAATCATCTTTCTTACAATCTTCCAGTCCAAACCGTCGAATCCACTTCCTAACTTGGGAATTGCCAGTTTGGTCTCCTTCAGGCGTAGGAGCTTTTCCCGCAAATCCTCAAGACTCTTCCTGAGGGAGAGGTACGAAGCTTTAGTGTT
Organism: Neoaliturus tenellus; assembly: GCA_030545055.2. NCBI lineage: Eukaryota > Metazoa > Arthropoda > Insecta > Hemiptera > Cicadellidae > Neoaliturus > Neoaliturus tenellus. The sequence goes on along the minus strand of JAQYXR010001338.1, from coordinate 23,638 downwards.
CGGTGTTTTCTTGGTGACCAAGTAGAACAGGTGTCTGCCTTGTTGATTGAGATGGAGTGACTTGCCGACACTGGGTCCTTGACGCTCGAGCTCTTCGGTTCCTCCAAACTTCTTCCTGAAGACGGTGGCTAAACCACGGGACATTCTCAAATCTTCAGCCACGCAGTGAGCCAGGGCATACTCTGTTGGTAAGTTGAATATGTCCCTATATTGCGTCCTCATCACTCCATACCCACGGTTGTCCAGGGGCTTCGACATTCCCTTTTCAATGTCGGATGGTGTTATGCGGAGGTTCCTGATTTGTTGTTCCTCTGGTCTGTCATGGTCTCCTTTGTACGGCGCCAGTCTGTTAAAGTGAACAATCTTCGGTTTTCCCTTAGGTAGCTTTTGGATTCGGTAGACTACATCGTTTATTCGACTTATGATCGTGTATGGCCCTTCCCAAGAACTTTGGAGTTTCGGCGAGTACCCACGTCGCCTCCGAGGATTATGAAGCCATACCAGAGTTCCAGGTTCGTAACCTCCCTTCTCGGCTTTTATGTCGTATCTCTCCTTCATTCTGTCACTCGCTCCAAGGACGTTGAACCGGACTTTCTCGTGAATCTCGTCCATCCGCTTCCGTAGATGAGAGACATAATCTTCACCAACCACTTCTTCATCCGGTGTGAATCCAAACTGTAGATCACAGGGCAGGCGCAGTTCTCGGGCAAAAACCACACTGGCCGGTGTCTGTCCGGTGGTCTCATTAACAGAGCTGCGGTAGGCTAGCAGGAACAGGTGCAGGTATTGGTCCCAGTCTCGCTGATGTTCAGAGACAACCTTTGACAAGTATCTTCCTATAGTCCTGTTCATACGCTCCACCATGCCGTCAGACTGCGGGTGAAGAGGTGTGGTTCTAGTCTTCCGGATGCCAAGGACTTCACACATTCTGGTAAATACAGCCGACTCAAAGTTTCTTCCTTGGTCTGAATGAAGCTCCAAGGGGACTCCAAATCTGCTGACAAATTCCTTGACTAAGACGTCAGCAACCGTGATTGCTTCTTGGTTTGGGAGTGCGTAGGCCTCCACCCATTTGCTGAAGTAATCCATGGCCACCAGAATAAATCGGTTTCCTGTGTCTGAGACAGGGAATGGTCCGGATACATCAATAGCGATTCGTTCGAATGGCGCTCCTACATTGTATTTTCTCATCGGGGCCCTCCGTTTGTTTGTTGGTCCGTTTGATGCGGCACATGTAGTACATCTTCGACACCAATCCAGCACATCAGCCTTCTGATTGGCCCAATAAAACCGCTCACGCACCTTTGCCAGTGTCCGATGGACTCCAAGATGGCCTCCTGAAGCTCCGTCATGTAGTTCCTTTAGTATCTCGGGAACCCTCTTCTTTGGAACGATGACCTGAAGTTTACTGCGATCCCCATCCAACGACTCGATCGCTCGTTTCAACACTCCATTGTCCACCAGAATCGAGTCCCATTGTGCCCAATATGTTTTCACGTTCTTGGAAAACGGAGCAACGTCCTGCCACGAAGGTCTTCCATTGCTGTCCAGCTTCCACTTCAGTATGTGCGTCAAGTCTGGGTCTTCTTGCTGGTCCTTAGACAGCTCCTCTCCCTTCCAGGTGTCGTCAACTACAGTGATTCGTCTCACCAACGCTACTCTCTCTTGGGTGGTTGCCGTACACTTGCTTCTAGGGTGTCCTATTTGGCCACAACTCCAACAGGGAACTTGCTTCCTTCGTGTTTTCAGCGCTTCTAGTACTTGTTTCACAATCGATGCGATGTCAATGGTTGGGGATGTATCAGCCTCCATGGAGCGTACTCGAGCCTGCCCTCGGACTGACTGACGAACAGCTTCAAACTCCAGTGCCTGGGTCAGCGCCTCGCTGAGTGTCTTGGGTCGAGCGAGTTTAACAGCTTGTTGTGTCTCCGGGTCTCGCAATCCGTCCAGAAATTTGTCCACTGCAAGGCTTTCGTAGACGTCGTCAGTGACCGACGGATACGCATTCCTCACCAGGCGGGCGATATCTGCCTCGAACTCCTGCAGTGATTCGTTGGGCTTCTGGATTCTGTTCCTCAGCTGCGATCGGTAGAGCTGATCCATGTGCCGTTTTCCAAAGCGCATTTCGAGTCTGTTCACCAGCGCAGCATAGTTCTGACGCTCCGACATTGGCATCGTCTGTAAGGATAGCCAATGCATCGCCCCGAAGAGACAAGCATAAAACAGAAGCCTTGGTATGCTCGGGCCAACCATGGACCATTGCTGCCGTCTCGAAAAGTGTCATGTAGTCCTCCATGGAGTTTTACCATCGAAGACAGGGACGGTAGTATGCGGGTTCACTGTCACTCCCGTCGTCGTCCTGTAGACCGCCTCTGGAACCACAACCTGCCGCGGCGTCGTGACGTTGGCGCTCCCTGATGACGTTGACGCAGGGCTCAACGCAGGACTCTCCTTTGCATCCGTACTTATTCTAAGCTTATTAACTAACCTACTTTCTAAGTTTTTCTCAATAACAAAAATTTTATCCTCAAAATTGCTTTCAATTACATTTATTTTGTCTTTTATTTCACTGATTTCCTCTTTAAACGTAACAATATCACTCTCCAAACTTGCAACCTTACTTGAATATTCCTCCAGTTTGTCTACTATCTCTTCTTTTAAATTTTTATTATTTTCTAACATTTCCTCTTTCAAACATTTGTTACTTTCTAACATTTTCTCTTCTAGACATTTGTTACCTTCTAAGATTTTATCTTCTAGGTTTACAATCATTTTATTCAAATCGGAAGTATCAAAAAGAAAAGTGTCTGGATTTTCACCTGCATCAAGCAAAGCTTGGTGGAGGCGTTGTTGGAGTACTGTTTTTGTACCAGAAGTATCAAGTTCACGTTCTTCTAATTCTCTTTTAAGATCTACCACCTTTAACTCTACAAGCTTTTTGGAAGCCATTTCTAATGAAATACAGAATAAATATAAATAAAAATTATGAAAAAAATTTAATTAGTTTTAACAAATGTTTATGCAATACAAAACTAATAGAAATTATCTTACTAAATCAACTCTATTACAAATAAAAAATTAAAAAATAAATAATTAAATTGACAGTCTTTTAACAGTGTAATTACTAATATAAATTTATAAACGTGATAAAGAATTATTTAATTCTTTGAAATGAAATCGCCAAAATATCTACACTTCTGACACCAATTGTTACGGCTTACGGGTTCTAATCAATAACACTTGGCGATTTCAACAACTACTATAATTTATTACAAATTGGATTAATTAACAGATACCAAATTATGCTAAATACCTAGCTAAACCTGTCTAATTCCTAACTAGCTACAGTTTTACAACTAACTATCTAACCTACAGGGTTTTTACAGAGAGTGTCCTATCAATACAAATGCGCTAGCACTATCACTATAAATGTCACTGGTTACTCTGTCACAATCACTGACACAGTTCACAGTTCACTATTCACTACGCGGACACAGTCACACTGTCACGGGTCGAGAGACGCACTGACGTCGACCTCACGCGCACTGGTTATCACTGACTGACACACTGACTGACTGAGGCTGCTCAGGTAGGCCCTTTTATCCCCTACGGCTAGGATCATTCTCGAAGCCGGACGCCTCCAGACGTTTCGGGAACTCCACTGTTTTCGCCGCGTCATTCAAGTGAGGGTTGTTTACACTGTCGCCGCGATGGTTGACCTGCCCCGTAGGGTCTGGAACGTTCTCGGTGACGGCTCTAGCCGATACGGGGGACTGTTTCTGGGAACTGTTCCCGATGGACCGTAACACTAATATCCGTCCTACAACTCATCCTAGTTGCATTGTGTGACTTTGGCATCACAGATTTAGGTGTATTTTTCTACCTACTTATCCTAGGTATATTTTTCTCACTACATATCTTACATATAAAACTTGCACTAGGATTTTTCTACCTATTGATCCTACATATATTTATACATACTAATTACAGTTATATTACTTGTCCTAGGTTTTGTGTTACCTTCTTAACCTAGGCATTTGTTTCTAACTACTTATCCTAGGTATATTCTTCTCCCTACTTATCACATGTGTATTTTTTACCTTCTTATCCTAGGCATATGTTTCTGCCTTCTTATCCTAGAAACATTTTTCCAACTATTTACCCTAGGTATAAAACTTGTCATAGTTTTTTTCTACCTATTGATCCTACAAGTATTTTCTATCTACTAATTACAGTTATATTACTTGTCCTAGGTTTTGTCTTACCTTCTTAACCTAGGCATGTGTTTCTACCTACTTATCCTAGGTATATTCTTCTACCTACGAATCTTAGTTATATTAACTACTCTAGGTTTGTGTTACCGTCTTATCCTAGGCATATGATTTTGCCTACTTATCCTAGGTAAATTTTCTGCCTAACTATCGTAGGTATATATTTCTACCTACTAAACCTAGGTATATTTTTTACCCACTTATCGTAGGCATACGTTTCTACCTTATTATCCTACGTACATTTTTCTAACTATTTATCCCCTGTATAAAAAAAAAAACTTGTCCTAGGTTTTTCTACCTATTGATCCTAAATTTTTTTTACCTAATTATCATGGTTATATTACTTGCCCTAGGTTTTGTGTTACCTTACCAGCCTAGGTATATGTTTCTACCTACTTATCCTAGGTATATTTTCTGCTTACTTATCCTAGGTAATATTTTTCAGTGTGATGGGCCGGCGGTAGGACTCATAATGGGGAAGCGGAACTCCAAACTGAAACAGGAGACCATCGATCGCCTTATGTCAGACACATATTGTGAGTATACCAGCCCCAAACAATGAAACCTTTTATCAATTATATATATATATATATGTTTAATAGTCTACTTTAAGTGGCAAGTGCTAATATTTTGGAAAGTTTACAGCAATGAAAAACATAAATACTGCTTCATAAACTAGTGTTAACCCAATATAAGTTATATTCATAAATTAATTTTTTATTAAAGTCATTTACGATTTTAGTAAACACCTGAATTTCGGGCCTTAATGGGAGTATCCGGCTGAAGAGAGAGAAGAAGAAAATCAAATTAAAGAACTACTCAAGACAGGTGCAATACCCGTTTTTAAATTAATAGTAACTTATAATCATTTATGGAACTGTGAGTATTATTGACTTACATAAATTGAATTCAGAAACCTTTCTCTCAAAAAGCAGTAAATTTGTAAGTAATAATTTCCTTCCAAAATCGTTTGTCTATCTATTTTGGCTAATACATAAGTTGTTTTCTTTTTTCAAAAGTTTAAACTGGTAAATGTAGTTTTATAAAAGTATTTTATAGAGGAGTGTTATGTAGCACCTTTAGCCCCTACAATTACTAAAAAATAAATTGAATGTTACGTTTCTGAAAAATAAAAATAAAAATAAAAACTCAACTGTATAACAGTATTGAGCATTACGGCATTATATTACCATTGGATATTTGAAGAGACTGTAAAATATTAGACAAATAAGTTAGATAATCTTTTCGACAAACAAAGTCATTTCGATATACAGATCGTTAGGAATGTTTTCCCGGATGCATCGTATGCTATAAATATGAAAGCTTGATATCCAATAAATGATATTTAGTGCCCAAAATAAAAGTCACGCGAAGTTTCGTGCGGTACCTTGCAATTGATCAGTGGTTATGTTTGTATTTCCTGCGATTTGGATCGCTACAGTTTGTTTCCATAACATAACAATCCAAATATATCAAACTTTCTTCAGTGTTGCATTAAACTATTAATTAGGCTGTTGCAGTTTGATTTTCCATATAAAGCATAAACAAATTACGATAAATTTATTGTTCGATGGCCAAAAATACACATTTCACTCCAAGTTTTTGGATACAACAAAGTAATTACAACAAAGAAAGGAAGGACTCAGACTAATGTTTGCTACTGTTTGATTTTCTATATAAAGCATAAACAAATTACGATAAATTTATTGTTCGATGGCCAAAAATACACATTTCACTCCAAGTTTTTGGATACAACAAAGTAATTACAACAAAGAAAGGAAGGACTCAGACTAATGTTTGCTACTAAAATTAGAAATTCTAAGAGTTTACGGTAAATGAGAAGGCATTTCAACGCGAATTGCCAAGAACCTCAACTCATTAGGAAAATGTAACATTTACTACAATGAGATGAGGACATTTCATGTGTAAACTTTTTTCTAAAATTAGCATACTTATTACATAGTTTGTATAAATATGCTACTTAATCTCATTTACAAGGTATATCATAACCTGTAAAACCACAGCATTGATTTTCAATGGTATGTTATTCATTTTCATTTTTATATTCATTTAGGCATAAAATATTTTCAATATAAATCTCTTAAGCTTAGGAGTTTTCCAGGAAATATTTAGTAATACTAATATGAAACCTCTATGTTCACTAATACAACAATATAACAAGGTGAATTCAATTAATAGTCATAAATTTATTTAGTAAAACAAAAACCTTATAATAAATGTTCTTTACATTTGTTTCGTGATAATTTGAAGAACAACATAAACTGTTTTATACCTAGAAAGAAAGAAAACTGAAAGAAAAACACTGCTTTATTTAATCAATTGTATAGGTTCAGAACCTAGATAAACACACACTTTCAGTAATGGTTATCAGAACCGTGCACTCTTACTGGGTTGACATGGACTGATACTCTTCGATGATTTTATGTGCCTAAAGATTCAATGTTATTTTACTCAATGCTTACAAGATCAATATTGTACAATTTAAGACCAGCTCCTTTTTAATAATAATGCTAACAAACGATTTTAAATTCTTAGACAATAATTTATGACAAGCTTCGGTATCTCATCATGAAAAGACAAGAATTCTTTTTTAGATTGTTCATAAATTTCTTAGATTTTTATAAGTACAGTTCAATGGTAATAATAGAAACACATGTAGAAAGTTCGTAGTTTTAAAATGTTGTTCATGTTCAACACTATACGTAAAAATAAACACTTAATTAATTAATTAATTAATTAAAAATGAACAGTTGTATAAACAAATAGCTGTTCCTTCTAATTGTTGCAGATTCATATAATATTCGAGGTCATTACTAGAGAGGCCTCTCACTGTAGCTCTTCCCCGTATTCTCAACAATAACGTTTTCTTTACTTCTTCTTTGACTTAACCTAAATTAATATTATCACATAAAAAATAGACATGAAATATTGTACAGGGCATCCCTTAACTCTGTGGAACCTTTGGTACATTTGTTCAACATATAAAAGGGAAAGCCCTCACTCACTCACTGATTGACTGACTGACTTATTCATCACTAATTCTCCAACTTCCCGATAATAGCTAGAGTGCTGAAATTTGGTACACTTATTCTTTAGGCTTAAAATATGAAAGTCTGACTATTTACATAATAATATTCACAAAGGGCTATAGACGTCCTCAAAGTTACGATTTTATTCTTATGGAAGCCACATTTTTATTCTAACACATGATTATTTAAAGGACCATTAATTTTACAAACAGCTGTTCTCATTTAGGAAAATTGGTAACAAAAAATAGACGATATTATAGACTTGCGGAGAGTGAGCGTAGCGAACGAGCTCACCTGATGGCGTAAAAATTTCTCAATTTGGAATTGCGAAGCTAGTTTTACAATATAACCGTGGGTCTTTGGTGCCAAGTTTTCCGAATTTCTGTCCGTATAATTTTTGTTTGGTTCATAAAATTTTAAAACCACTTAAGGTAGTGGGTTGTATCTTGACATGACTTTCATATGTATCAAGACGGATATACTTATGAGTTTTGACATTTATAACTATTTACGATTCGAAATTGCAGCCATTTTTTAAAGATAAATGTCTAAAAAATGTGAAACATTATAAAAATAGTACATAGCTCTTAAAATTTGTTTAACGTAATTGTCTTATCATAAACACCTCGTTTGGACAGATCCGACAGTAAATAATTGAGAAATTTTAAAATTTCTAAACTATAAAACCAGCTTTTGTACCTAAGAAATATTCTTGATGTATACACAATAGTCATTCCACGTTTCAATATAATACCTTAAATGGTGTAGAAATATTAAAAACCAAGCAAAAATTGCAGAATAAGGCACCGGTGACCAAGGTTCTTTATTGCACATTATGTTTGTTTAGTAAAAAAGGTTCCAAAGGATTCCGTGACATCATGTAGGGGCCTATATGATTGAATTAAAATTACAAGAGTTTTCGACTGCAGTTTGCATTGTGTAAATCGTATCACGTACATTTGTCAAAAAGATGCCAGGAAACCCCTCCTCTCCCCCCACACCATTCCATTTATGACCCCACTTTATGACTAATGGCCCTATTATACGTTCAAATTACATTTTATTGGTACTGATTTGAAACTTAATATGTATTGCTTTTTGGGGTTTACACTATTGTTAGTAAAGGTGTTAATGTATTGCGCACAGGGTTACAAGTAAACAAAAATTGTCTAATGCTAATATATAAATATTAAGTTTAAAGTTACCTAAATGTAATATTCTAAATAATGGATGTGAAAGAGAAAAAAACTATATTACATTTTACATTTTACTATATTACATCCTATTATCCTAGCATTTATGAAAGCCAAGAATAGGGTCAAGAGAGTTAATTGTGTTATGGATATTAAACATAAAATTTTGTCTATAAATATTTAAATTTACTTCCTTATTGGAGATTGCTGTATGTGATTAACTATTACTTTTTAATTATTTAGAGAAATGGTTATAACTGTCTTATTTTGGATCTTAAATATTAATACAAAAGACATTTGTTAGTCATATTTTATAAACAGTTTGCCTTGTGCACGCTGCAGTCTCAGAAAAGGAGATAAGACAGTGGTGAGTACGCATTTTGTTGATATTGCAGATAAATATATTGCAGATAACATTAGTTTATTGAACACATAAAAAATGTCGTATTGATGACACATTGATATCGTTATAACTTGAAAATGCAACATTAAGCAAAAAAAGAGAGAAATAGAATTTAAAATTAAACTGTACAAATCAAGTACACCGTTCAACTGTTTGTAAAGTTTTTGTCACTAAAAGACAGTTTTAAAACATAGGTATAGAGTTAAAATGTAGTTAAGTGATTTGAAATTATTCTTTCACACATAGGAAATAAATTTAAATTAATTTTCCTTCTTAAAACTTAAATCTCCTGCCTACTTAAACTATTTTATTAATTTGATTAGGTATTACGTTACAGCAGAGTTTGCGGATTTTTTGCTGCGAGAAAAGTGCACTTATCAATATAAACATTTGACATTTAAAACTCAATATCCCAATAGATTATTCCATCTTTATTTAGGACTAGACCTTTCAAAAGAAAGGCTAACATCTGCTGGTCCGTCTCAAAAAATATGAAAGACCTAGACTGAAATGAACATATAGTAATTTATTGGTGTATTGAATTTTAAACTTTAAATATTACAAAACTTATATATATAAGCTCATCTGAGTAAGGTAAAATGTGCATTATCAAATGCATCTCCATGTAATATAAAAATATCATTTGTAACAGAAATGTTTTTTTTTAGGCACAAAGGATTTCTAAAAGACTGCCCCAACGGACTGCTAACAGAACAGGTTTGTGTACAAGCAAATTATATTTTCATTCAGTACATAACTTTCTTTATTTGAAACAGTAAGAGCAGTCCATTAAACCTTATAAGTTTAGTTGAAGATGTGATATGGGGTTAATTTTTCCGACCTATTATTTCTATTTAGAAAATTTTATGTGTCTAAAACCCCATATTTCAATCCACACATATCGCTATAAAAGGAAACCCTTTTAAAATTAGTATTCAGTAAAATTTTACTACATAACTTATGACTATTGTATCAGTACTTCTTGGAACTTATTATTTATTGTCTTATTACATAATTCCATGGACCCCACTCCATATTTAAACTTTTAAAACTAAAGGGTATGTTAAGATAAATTAAAACATCTAAAACCATGCTACACTCTTATCATAGTAATAGTGCTTTTACTGTTTCAGGGCTTCATAAAAATCTACAGACAGTTCTTCCCACAAGGGGACCCTACGAAGTTTGCGTCATTAGTTTTTAGGGTATTCGATGAAAACAATGTAAGTACATAAACCAATTTGCCACTTAACTAAGTATTAAGAAGTTATATATATATTCAATAGCTGTGTAGTGAAATTTTGATAATCATATTTGATGCCTAAAATATTCTGTAGGTATTATCAATCTACCATTGCTACGAAATATCAGTTTCTAAACTAAGCCATAAAGTGCTAAGTAAAATACACACTGACAACATAAACAGTTAAAATGATATGTTGGTTAGTAATTAATTATAAACCCTTCTTTTTCAAACATAAATAATACTATTTGAAAAAGTTACTATAATCAAAGGGCAAGAGTAACTATACAAATTGTCAAAGGCGATATACATTTTAAAATAATTAATGGACGATGGAATTAAGTTAGCCTCGTTGTGAGTAGTATGACTAAATTATACATGATTTGTTCTACTTATATGGATGGTGATGCTCAATATTCAGGGATTGCAATTATAAGGCTGTAAAATGCAAATTATTAAGTTTCTATATAAATAAACATATTCAAAGCTCGTAAATTTGGTTCTCTCTCAAAAAGAAGGTCATGGTTCTTTCTCAAAGGAATGAAATATGGCATCCAAATAAAGTTTTCATTTCTAACCCAACAGGGGAAATAATACACTCAATTGTTTTGTACTGTTTATTTATATACACAAATTTAGATCTTATGGCTTGTAGTGGAGGAAGATCAGCAATTAACTAACAGTTCTCCTTGTCTCAAAGTTCTGGACTATTATTCTATACACGTAAACCAACGGCTTGACAATGTGACTTCCGAACCACGGGAGCGGCCGAACGATCTTTTTGTCCCCGAGCCGGGAGTTGAACCCGCACCCGTTGGTGGTAGCCTAGAGCTCTACCACTGAGCTACGGCCACTGCCAGTAGCTCAGTGTTGTCAGTTTAACACCAGGTTGACGTTAGGTACTAAGAGAACCGGGGATGTTGAAATGCACAAATAAAACATATGCTAAATAAACCACGTTCAAACAAAGAATGTTACCAATATTAGGCTAGTGGATGTTTGTAAGAATAGGTCAATGAAGTACAAAAATATTTGTGTAAGAGTACCTTGGTAATTTTTTATCCATTATAAAACTGCTGTTTTATAATAACCGTGTTGTTCCAGGACGGCTCGATAGAGTTTGAAGAGTTTATACGAGCGCTCTCTGTGACGTCGAGAGGGAACCTGGACGAGAAGCTGCACTGTAAGTTGACGCGATGGATGAGGAACGTTCCCCCTCCATCTCAAATGGAAATTAGGCTAAATATCAAATATTACATTCTCAAACAATTCTATCCGTCAATTCTAATATTCAATCAAAAATAATTAGCTATTGATTGAGGCTTTGTGTGGTGGCTAAAACAAAAATTTCATTTGTGTTTTGTAGTACTTTGAGTAGAAGATGAAATGGAGTTGTACATATTGAGGTACATTCTCAATTAATTAATTTAAATTTTGTCAATTTACAAATATGACAGTGTGTACATGTCGCCAGAATATCTAAACTGTATATCCTCGTTTTTGTGCTGTCTTTGTAACACTAGACATGGAAACATTCCAACCGTATCTTTAGAACATTGTTTCTTTCAATACGAAATTCGGTCATCGGAATATTGTTGTTTGTTGTAGTTCAATACCGATGATTACTTCATTCCGGGTAAACTCCTACTACATTAGTAATATTAATACAAAATTTAAATAAAAAAATACAATAGGATGAACAACCAATAATAAACACTCATGTCAATACAATTATTCAAATACTAAACACTTAGCTTTATATTCTGTTAAATTTCCAATATAAATCATAACCTAATCACACCTATATACTTTTCAATTAGTTTGAATCCCCAAAACTGAACAATTGTGTTGTCCGCAGGGGCGTTCAGATTGTACGATGTTGACAACGACGGGTTCATCACAAGGGACGAGATGTACAACATCGTCGACGCCATCTACCAGATGGTGGTGAGTACAAAACATTCAAACACCACAAACTATCCTCTAAACACCACAAACTATCCTCTACTATGTTTAAACTATCCATATAGGCGTCATTTGAGTGGTGGCAAGTCCATATACCTTTCAAATAATTTTGAACATATTAAATTATAATACCAAATGTTTTCAGAAATTAAATAAAAACTGCATTTAGATTTTTAACTGAGATTGTAGCTATAGAGGCAAATCATGCAATAGAAAAATCATGTTATAGAAAATCTTGCCCCCCCCCCCCCCAATGAAAACGCTGAAATAAAGTCCCATCAATCAAATAACTTGATCGTCACAAATCTTGATTATTCCACTCCGAGAGAACAAATTCTCTCTCGTTGCCCTTCTTCCTCAGTACTTTAACTAGTTTTTAATTTAAGGTCTCTTAAATTTTTTTATACCAAATGAATCTTATAAGGAAGTAAAAAAGTGACAACATGATTTTACAATGTAGATCGTCCTGTAAGTTCTGTAAAACCGTCTACTGATATTTGGGCAAAAGGGGTTAAGTCATTATTGTTGGCTTTTTAAGTTTAGATATTTTCTGGAACAAAAAGTCGCTTTTTCATGGTACAAAGATTTCAAGTCAGAAAAATTTAGTTTAAATTTTTTACTAGATCTGAAGGAGTTACATTAAACTACTAGCTGTTTACCGTCACGGCTTCCCCCATGATTGAACATATTTTAATATTTTATAGTTAATTAAGCTCGCTACGCTCACTCGCTGTCACGCTCACCTTGAATTTGTTTCGTAACAACCAAAAAAAATCAATAAAATGATTTTATCTGCCCTCTGGGTCAGAGCCCCTGGGGACAGATTTGCACTAAACTTCACACAAACTATCCTTGAATAATGCCTGAAACTTCATTACAGTTAGTCGAGCGGTCCCGGAGTCCATAGGCAATGTATATACATACATACTTCCTCTTTTATAGATATAGATTATGGTACGAAAGTAATAATTTAACTTTCTAAGCCCCATTCTAGGTTAAAAAATCGTTCTGTTTAAAAGGGCATAAGTTAGACTTAATCAGTGTTAAGTATAATGCTACTGAGAGTATAAGTCATGCTTTTTATCATCAGATGGGGTTAACTGAAGGTACAAAGGGGTTAAATCATATTTTGTAAGATCAGATAGGGTTAAGTAGTGGCATTAAGGGGTTAAGTCATCGGTCAAAAGGAGTTAAGAACATTTAAATGTTATAAAACCAAAACTAAACAACATAAATATTCTTTTAGTTTAGCACAACTTATTAATGTTTTACGTGAAGGTTTAAACTAATTTTGATTTTAGAATGGAATGCTGTAATTGTAAACTTGAGCCTTTCCTTATCTTTTAAATTTTTCTTTCACTAAACCCTTTTGGCCCAAACGTGAACGATATAATACTTGCACACTTACCATAAGAAAGTACCACCCGCTCAAAAACAACGTCTGTGCTCTCTCTACCATAGTTTGTTGGTTTTTTATATTTTTTCTACTTTTTATTTTCTGACCACATCCTTGTATTTCATAGGGCCAACAACCTCAGGCAGAGGACGAGAACACCCCTCAGAAGCGAGTTGACAAGATCTTCGACCAGATGGACAAGAACCACGACGACCGACTGACACTGGAGGAGTTCAGGGAAGGCAGCAAGGCGGACCCGAGGATTGTGCAGGCACTTTCGCTCGGCTCCGACCGGCCGGATAGACCCCCAGACTCGTCCACTTCGACTGCGTAAGACACGTGAAGAACTGCGCATGCGCGGCGGAGCGTGGGGGCTTGTCTCCGACCGGCCGAACAGAACTGCGACTGCGTAGAACACACGAAGAACTGCTCATGCGCAATTGCGCGGCGGGCAGGCAGTGACGTCACTGGTGCGCGGTCAGGGAACCTTCGCGGGGGGTTCATCAAGCAAAGTAAACGGATTTGTAGCGAGAGTAACCATTATCATTTTATGTCGTCATGGGTGTGACGTCATCGAAATGACGTAATTAGTGACGTCATCGATGACGTCAGTGACCTTGATGACGTCCGCATTCCTCAGAGGTCATTGACCTGAGCCAGCAGCCCCACTTTGCCACTACTGGTGAATATAGACTATTTTTACATTTAATAACCAACTCTAATAAATATAAGTTTGTTTTAATAGTAATGAAAAGAATTAAAAGATTGTTTTATAGTTTTCATAGTTTTTTTTTACATTATTTTCCGAAAAGAATAAATTAAAGTAAGGGCTCAAATTTATTGGAATACATAGAATTTGTACATTAATTTAGTTAATCAAGGTTTGTTGAATACAAAATTAACGTTTGTTTTTAAATGTTAAAAATGGTGTCCAAGATTATTTTTAATTGTTCAACTATACTTTCTAATACGTCGATACTTTGAAATTATATATTTTAATCTTTGACAATCGAGGCTTTTATACTGGAAAGAGAATTCCCTTCATTCTTTAAAACTGATGGATTTTTTTACTAAATAACAACGTCTACTTATGCTTGATGAAAACCACGCCAAAACCGTTTGAAATCCCATAGGATTGACTAATAGTATTTCAATGTGTTCATCTGATCAGGTTCTGCAGTATTTTACTGGCAAAAAATATTATCTACGATCTAAGCCTTCTGGAAATATTTGCCTAATAAACCCACTTTTACCAATGGGATTTCAACGTAAATTCTAAACCCGAGAGTGAAAAGTTTAGTTTGCAGTGGTGGTGACGAAAGAGAGGAAAGTGTGAAATCCAAAACTTGACAATCTCCTGTTGTAGCTGACGCTTTTCTCTAATTCCCTACCGTTTGGTTAGTATTTAAGTCAAGTTGCGTCTTAAATTGCCCAAATTTAGAGCGAAAACCAAATTTATATTCATTCAATGCCATTTAGTGTATAAATGGGGTTTGGTTCAGATTAAATCTTGCTCAGTAGTATGATTTAGATATAGATATATAACATAGGCTAATATACAAAATACCTAATTAGCCATAAATTGTATCATAATAACAATAAGTTGCCTTATTTACTATGCTTGGTTTTATTATTTTAGCCTTGAAGTTGCACAGTTGATAAAATTCATAATCTATATCAGCTAGAATTTTAATAAAAAAATATATTATGCATACCTTACAATAACACAATGTCTGTAATATATGTTTTCATAATGAGAGTGGTAATTTTACTCAAATAATTTAATCATAACAATATTTTAGGTTTTGAAAGTCGATTTTTTATCTAACTAAGCAACATTAATATTTCTATTGCAAAATTATTTCAAAATAGCAAATATATTGCAAAATTATTGCAAAATAGTAGAAATATTTCTATTGCATTATTAATTCAAGATATAAATTATTTGAAATCCCGTTAAAAGTATGTCTTCCAATAACAATGTTTTTAAGTTCAATTTAACCATTTATTAAGCAGTTGAAATAAATTTGTAATCATTATAAATTTGTTTGTTTAATTATTATTATTAATTATTATTGAAAACTTTTAAATAAAAAACCAAACTCACTTGTTAATGAGCACGCAAAACTTAAAATGTTTAGTAAGGTAAGCATAATACGAAATGTTAAATTTATTATTTCTATCAAGTTTTAAATCTAAAAAAGGCAATTTGGTGTTCGCTCACCTAAACTGTTTTATAAGACGTTGTTATTATTTGTGTAATATATTAAGAGTGTTTATTTAAATATTTTTGTAATAATATAATAACATTGATTGTCTTTGTAAATTATCTGATTATAAATTGTTAAACATGTATATACATAATGTAGTTTTATGAATTGTTAAGATTTGTCACATTCCACATTTTTTAATCAGTGTACGTCTAGCCGCATTTTGCATATTGTATCCGTCCGGGAGGCGGGCGCCTATTTGCAAGCATCATTGTTGCCAACTGATAACAATACTATTCGCAGTGCTGCCAACTGATAAGAAATCATTGAGTAAATATGGCGTCATTAACATAACGTATAGAGTGGACAAGCAATGTTAAAATTTGGAAACGCTGAATGACAAGATCGTCCGCTAGCTGCGCTACTAACTGGCTACCGATGCGATATAATAGAAAGCCTTCAACAATCAAAAGCTCGATTCGAATTCTCCTTAAGTTTTCTAATGATAATTATGACTATCAAGTTGATGCGATATGTAGTCGATTCAATAGACCGAAAGCACAATCGATACTTGCCTCGAGACAGGACTGAATCCTGTGGCAAGCGTTCCTATCTTCCCTATCTATTGTCCACGCTATACGTTATGAAATAACGTCCATATTTACTCAATGAAGAAATCTTTCTTCAAGAATATTTCTAAATCTAAAACTTCGGTCAATCATTATTGTAAACTGGAATTTTACTATCATTTTCCGTCATCAGGAAATGTTTGTTAACTGTGAGTAATTACTATTCCCAATAAATTCGTTCGAAATGATTTAAATTCTGTCTTAATTTTTTAGTAGAACAGATATTAAGTAATGAGTTGTACTAAACGATGGTTATAGTGGTTATGTCTCATAAATGTTCAAAAATTATTTTCACTAAATATTTTTGAACAATTTATTTATGTTTAAATGATGACCCGATAAAATGCAATGTATTTAATTTCTAAGTATGTATTACCTCATTCTATAATTATCTGAAGGTACCTACCTAATCCTTTTACTCAATACTAGTATTTCAAATATTACATTGCAAGGTATTAAACTTTATAAACATATTGTTTTTACGATTTATAACATTAAATACTGTACAATCAATAAGGATAATTACCAGGTGTAACAAAACTATAATTCATATAAATCACATAATTTATTTTTTATTTATTTTATTACAATTTTCATTAAAGACATTGGTTTTCAATTAAAATTAAATACCAGAATTATTGCACATGTCTAGAAACTCTTGTTAAAATATAAAATAGTTCATTTATTAAGAAATTCTTTCCGTGGGGGTACTTAATTACGTTTTCATCATTTAAGGTTAGAAGAGCATGATTTTTCATTGCGAATATGGTCAATGAAATAGAACTGTCTATTAAAATTTCTACGGCTAGACATAACAATAGCATTATTAATTGACTCAGTTTTCTTATAAAAAAGATTAAAGTTACAAGTAATATTTCAAATATTATATCGTTGGTAGTTTTATAATATAAAATTAAATATAATAGGTACTACTAAAATACCGTGTATCCGTGCAATATGCTTTTGCTGTATATAAGAAATATGATTATTTATTTGTAGAA
The DNA here is from genome assembly GCA_030545055.2 of Neoaliturus tenellus. Lineage (NCBI taxonomy): Eukaryota > Metazoa > Arthropoda > Insecta > Hemiptera > Cicadellidae > Neoaliturus > Neoaliturus tenellus. The sequence continues at coordinate 6,277 of JAQYXR010001338.1, read as the reverse complement.
TGTTTTTATAAAATTTTGAAACAGGTTAGTATAGAATCATTGTATGGTAAAAATTTAATACCTCTAAACATTAACAAAAAAAACTTTGATATTAGCAAAATATGTAATTTTTATAGTTTTGCTTTGATAATAAAAACATTACACTAATAAGAGCATAATAAACATAAGATTTATTTCGGTAACAATTCAATAATGGAATATTTTGTAGATTACGTGAACAAAAGCTAAACCAATTTATGATCAGTTTAGCTTGTTAAATAGGGATTAAAATGTATACAATTAAATTTACCAAGAAACATCCCATTATAGTTACAATTACTTAAAACCAAAAAATCATATTAATACTGACTTGCTTTAGTTTTTTTTATAAATACAGAAAATGGTGCGCCTAGCTTGTCTTTCAGTGTCGTGTACGTTTCTCTAAACCTAATAAACGAGCCTAAAATGTGTGCTTTTCAAAGAAATAAATAACTGCAATAAGTACACTTTTGCATGTCCATCATCTCCATTTGCTTCAAGTACATTTAGGTGAAGGGAGTAACTTATTGACTAATGTAACCGTTAAACATCTAAATAGAATCACTGTTGTTGTTGATGTTGTTATTGTTGATGTTGAGTTTTTCTACTTCTCAGTTCAATGTCACTAATTAGGGCTAAATAATATTTTACAATATGTGAATGACAGTGAGAGCGGCCTCATTTGCAATATTTTGTTATATTTAAGGCAATAAATAATTATTAACAATTATCGTGTGTTTGATTCTACCAAAACATTGTTCGATGGTTAAGAGTCATCTTCACCCCTGTGCCAGTAGCCCATTGTTGCACAGTCGGCAATGTTAACTATACGGCTTTGAATGAAATACATGGTATTTGATTCCCCTGTTTCGGACGAAGTTTTCCAAAAGATTTTCTTTAAACTTGGTTAAGTGTTTAGTTAAATAGTTATATTAGGTCTCTCATACCTCAAAATTTTGAAAAATTAACAAATTCCCTAAGTAATATTTCAAAATTTAGTAAAATTTTCAAAATTCCGAGGTATGAGCGACATAGTATAACTATTCAACTAAACACTTACCAAGTTTAAAGAAAATCGGTTGAAAAACGGCGTCCGAAACAGGAGAATCAAATACCATGTTTTGCATTAAAAGCCGTATGATTAACATTGCCGACTGCGCAACAATGGGCTACTGGCCCAGGGGTGAAGATGACTCTTAAGGCTCATATAATGCAATACTGAGTCAGTAAAACAATGTGCGTTGGGAACTGATATTGCCATCAGTTTTTCCAATATCCAAGAAAAAGTTCAATATTGAATCATCTGCTTACGTCACAAGGTTATATTTGGAGAGAGTAATTTATAACTTTTTATTTCATACTTGCTGGAAATGTTGTAGCTAGTAATGAGGATAGTTAGTTATAAGGGCATTTTTATGTAGGCCTATTGAATTAATGCTTGAACATGATTATACAGTACTGCAAAGTTGTATCTGTGTGACCGAGCAGTTTCTTAGTAATTATAAAGATTTGTTGTAATAATAAGCACAGTCACATAAGAAGGGATGCGAAGACAAGAAGCCCGTTTTGTTAAGAAGCACATTTACTTCACTAACTCGCCTTCAAGAACTCTCTAATGTGGGAGTGCTACACTATGGTATAAATTAGTTAATCACCCGTTGAAACAGTATCATAAAGATCATTTATTATTATCAGCTGATTTTTTTATTATTGCTATTTTTTTTTCTATTTTTGATTACTATTATTAGGCCTAAATTAACGAAGTGAATTTGTGTTTTGGTTTGCTCATTTACTTTATTGTCATTTGTTGTTAATCGTTATAAATACTATTTTATTTTTCAGTTAATTTGAGGAACTACTTTTACTACGGTATACAATAATTTAGTAACTTGTTACTCTGTAAACCGTTTGTTTATTATTTAACACGTAGGTAGTAATTTGATGGTTGTCAGCAGTTTCAGGAGTGCTTTTATTTTGATATTTAACTCCATAAAACAATAAGAAAATTTCCGGAATCTCTATTGAATTTTTTTTTTATGTTTAATAATAATGGTAATTATTATTATTAATAATAATAATTCTTTATTCATCAAAGATACATGAGATACAGAACAATTTAACACAAACAAGATTGGCGAAAACACGTACAGTTTACAAAATAATACGATATATTGTTTACCAAGTACATATACAACTTACAATAGTTTACATTTTTAATAGTTAATACAATTAGTTTTACAATAAATAATAAAAACATTTAACATTGATGAATAAGTGGGTTGCCCCAAGGCAAAAGCCAGACACGGGGTCCTCATTTTCTTTTATTATTATTTTTCAGAAAAGAAAGGGTGTGCCAAGTTGCTAACAAACATAAACTCATAAACAAAGCTTACAAATATTTTTAAAATGCTGCAGTGATTAAAAATATGAGCTACAAATGCAGCTCATATTTTAATGATAATTTAATGATAATAATTTTACAATAATTTTAATGATATGATCGTCCAAAGAATATCCTGCTCAGTAACAAGATCCAGGGGCGGGAAGAGACTCCAGCCATGGTTGGCCGCTCCTTTGCATCCCCCAAGGTTGGTTCAGAACCATACCTAGTGTTAACAGAGCTAAAATAACTTTTAAAAGCATTTGAAATGTCCCTTCCATTATTTATCTCATTCCCAACATATTTCATTACTATTCATTTGTTCCCGTCCCTCTTTTACTATTTACATATGTCCAAAGTTGTTAACCATCAGCTTACAATAAATTTTTATTTCCCATGAGGAAATATTAATGTGTAATTTTTATGTCTCTTTTCAATGTGTTTCTTAATTTAATCTTTCTAAGAAACTTGCACTTTAACTTTATATCTTTTATTAAAGAAAAAGAAAACCAATAAGTATATTAATTTGTTCATTAGATACGGGATCTTGTATCCCAGGACCATCCCAGGACAACTTTAAAACTGGTTTATACTAGTTGCGAAGTTGACATTGGGTACAGCAAACGAAGTTGTCATAACACTGTGGTAAGTCTTTTGGCTGTCCACTATGACAATTTCCCTTCCTCCAAACCCCATTCATGTTCAAGACAGCGGGGGGTTAATGCGAACCGCATGGAATCCCTAGCTGGAATATATGTAGACGGCAGGGGGTGAGTAGAAATGCTATGGGCATGAAAACCCCTAGCTGGAACATATGTTCAAGACAGCAGGGGGAGAGGGAGTGCGACGGGCATAGAAACCCCTAGCTGGAACATGAGTGGACAGTCTGTCCCGTGCCTCACCCTTTCTCTTCCTTCAATATCCCATCCTTCGGGGGCCTGCGCAAAATGCCCATTTTGAGGCAGACGTGCTCAACGGTTCGGCCGGGGTCTCCTTATCCACCAATAACAACAACAACAACGGGATCTTGTAATTTTTTTAAGTATTTTGGTGGCTGAACACTAAAGAAATGTCAAAAACTTTGGAAAATAAGAAGCATACATAATTCATTTTGCGGTTAGAAATATTATTATCAGTGGCAAGTAAAACTATCTTTAAAGATGTTTCTCAAGGTATGGAGAAATATTTTAACGAAGTGTTATGCTTATATTGCAAGGGGCTATGTACCAACAAAATTATTTTTACTATTATTTAATTATTTAAATTATTTTTATCGTTCGTGGGTTATTTATGTTGAAACATGAATCAATAGGAAATAAGAGAAAGCCATATGGTCAATTAATTTAAGTACATTATAGGTAATTTTAATATAAACAATGGTAATTTTAATATAAATAATGAATATATAGGTTTCCATAGAAACAAAACTTTAAGTTTCACAAGATCAAAATTCTGCCTTTAAAATTTCTCTCTTTTGATATAATACAATGCCCACAAAACATATATGGTAAAGAGTAGTGATGATTGCAATGTAAATACATTATCTGTATAATTTAAAAGTTTATGCAAGAAAGGCTTTTAAATCAGTCCACTCACTATCAACTTAAAACTACCAAACAAGCCATTGTTAAGCTGAGCATCTTCCTGATAATTATACCAATTAAAGGGGAAGCCTAGCCATCCTGTTAATGTATGGAGTCTGAAGACGAGTACTAAATCAACGGCTACTAGCAGAAAAGGAAAGTGGGAAGGCTACAAAAGAATTGATATAATGAAGCAGATCCGAATGCTCAAAGAAAACTTGTGGCAGGAAGGCTCTACTTGGAATCAAAAGGGTGGAAGAGGAAAGACGTAAGAAGATCATAAGAAGATCATAAGAAGAAAGACAATCCAAATCAGAAGAAATGAATAATAGATAGATAAGAAGAAAGGCTGAACCGATGAGTATAAGGACAGCACATGGACAGACGATCATCACTTGTCTATGGACTAAGGAGGTACTTAGTGGTATTTTGAGAAGGTATGGTGAGTAATGGGTTACCTGTCTACTTAGTTTTATAATAACAACTCATTGGGTATAGAAGAAAACGTAAGTATTTCCTGAAATACATTATCATAAATTCAAAAAAAAAAAAAAAAAAAAAAAAAAAAAAAAAAAAAAAAAAACAGAACGGGCCAAAAGTTAATTTGTTCACATTTGTTTCCTAAAGCTAAAGTTTTGCCAATTCGCTACCGTCCAATTGTTTAACACTTGTTCTTAGATATAAGAATTTCAAATTTTTGTGTTAATAGCCTATACGGTATATTGGATTGTTATTTATGTATATAATTTTGTTCTAAATAATATTTTTTTAAATTGGAAATCTTGAACCATGTGTCTTACACTCTTGAAATTGAAAACATAAAAATCACTGTTAGCTTCTTTTATGCCATTTATGCCGTGAAGCCGAGAGCGTTAATGTTATGAGGCGCTCGGCGATCAAAGATTGATACTACCGGCAGACCTGGCAAAGAGTTCTATTTCATGACTGCCCACTGGAACTGAAGTGAATAACAATTATTTAAATATTTTAATCAATAAAATATTTAAATAAATGCCGAGAACTTAAAGGAAAACCTTAATAATTCACAGTCAAAATGCAAGAATAGCCATAAAGTGTTTAAATTATAATCACTATAATTTGCCAAAAATCTATTTATTTTGAAAATCATATTATATTCTTGGTCTTTAAACTGTTTGCATCTTATAAAGTTGCATTAAACAATAAAGTTGGTTGTACTGAATAGTGAGATAGTAACTATGTTACGTAGAAGGACAGTAGATTGCGCAGGTTGAATTAATGAACGGAGTCCAACGGAAATATAACTGCTGATTTAGAGATTGAGCGAAGAATAACCGTTTGATCACTGGATAATTTTTTCTCAATAACTGAGGTTTGGATTGAAATCAAAATCAGTTAAAACAAATTAAATTTCTTCCACGATCAAATTATCATCTAATTAGAAAACAAATATAAATGAATATTTACAAACTATCCTAGTCAAAAGAATAGTTTTTGTGGAGGAAATGTGTATTTTGTATTTATGGTTTTATGTATTCTAAAAACATCAATTCTATACTTATATAAAACTTAAACGTTTTACTAAATTCAGGAACGAATTGAGATCGAATTCATTTGAACAATGATACGTCTTACTTATAATTTTAAAAATTTCTGATATATATTTCTTTTTCATGTACGTGAGTCATTTAAAGTTCGTGGGATTTGTCTTCCGTTACATATCCTGGGCAACCTCCAATGGAATTTGGAATATCCAGCGCAGCTTTTGTCTTCGGAATGGGGATACATTAGGTGAGTGGCAATCTAAGTAAAATTAGTTTGTTTTAATGTTACAATATTTTTTTTTAACTGTGTAAAATAACTTTTACCCATAATTAGTACACATTATTTATAAACATAAATAAGTTTTAATGTTTTTAATTAAAACGTTGTGCCTATAAAAATAAACGTTATCACATTTTTCATAACAAATACTGAGTGCTTTACGAAGAATAATATTAACACAAATTTTGCATATGAAATCTACGAAATCAGTTTGTAATGTTGAACGAAGGGTTGTGTTATTATTATTTTGAAATAATTTTGATAAATTAAAAGCCATTTTTATGCGAATGGAGTAAAATTATTTGCCATCGCTAAATCAGTGAGAAATAAAATTTTGAATAATTTTGATTGTGAACCTTTTGATATATGAGTCTTTTTACATTAGTTTTATTTGTTTTATTTTGCTTTTTAGACGGATGAAAAGACTATGAAGATTTAATCATCGCAGGTGGACTCTGGAATCTTCAATTCTGCACGGAAAGCAGCAGCCTAT
>JAQYXR010001337.1:0-35161 GCA_030545055.2 Neoaliturus tenellus | reverse complement strand
CTTTCAAGTCTTGTATGGCGTTCCCGCCCAAAGCAAATATCCATTACAAAGACTTTGTAACAAGCGGCTTGTTACAAGCCTCACTATTGCTGCACTCTACTGCGTGCCACCGCTTGACGCTGTATGCATTGCGTGCGTGTAGTTATTTCATCTGTGTCGCGCCGTGGCTCTCAGACTAAAGTAAACCACTGCAGATTGCATTCCAACTGAAAATATTAAATCAATATGTATAAAATATTTTTTCAACGTACAAAAGTAGTTTTACAACTTTAAGATGTATTTTACATTTTCTTTTCATTCCTGTTGGATTGTATGCCAACAGTCTCTACAGTAATTGTTATAATGTAACATTAACTTGTACTGTTCATTTTATCAATTATTTTTTTAATTGCAACAACTTTAATTAAATAACTTACTACTATTATTTTTAAAGATTTCTCAACACCGATTTCCTGTCTTGTCATTATGGTTGACTCGGCAAGAAAACTTAGGAGTTCTGTGCAACTGGGAACTGTAACTCAGTTCGAAAGACTAAACGAAGGCCTAACAAAACTTTATCATGCAGCTGAAAAATCTCCACATTCACTTTCAACACCTGAATATTAAATGTAGTAACGTGAATTTCTCACACAATAAATGTTGAGATTCCCCATAGGTCATTAATTTTTTTATATATCAGGTAACTTATAAAATCCAAGCACAATGTGTTTGCGTCAAATAAAATAAATTTTGGGATGAACACTTTTTTTTATAACTGTAAAGTTTTAAACTGAAAAAAAATATATTTTTATCAAAATTTATTGGTGTTTTAAGAAAGATTTCTATTAATGGACCAACTATGTAGTTATTATTTAGATGTTTTTGCTTCATTTAACGGACATGTTTTGCTGTTGCTTATGCATAGTAAAAATTTCTAGTGCAACTACTGAACCTGCAATATAAAAAACTTTGAATGGATACTTCTTTGGCAAAAGAGAATCAATTACATTAGTTTTTAAAAGTGCTGCCATTTTTCAGAAGAGCTGACAACAAAACCGTCTGGAAATTCTGTTTGACTTTCCCTGATGTTATGTTACTATGCAAATTTTCAATAGCATTCAAACCATAAATGAAGTACGAGTGTCAATCAAACCATTTTTTCAGTAAGAAATGTCTATTCATTTCAGTAATATCTATATTATTTCAGCAAGAAAGAATTTAAAGTGATGTTCATGATACATCTATAAGTAGGCTATTTATTTACACTATTAATGGTGTCTAGACATATTGTTAGACCAGTAGAAAAGTAAATTATAAGTTTTAGGCTATAGTTTTCCCATTGCACAGGACTATCAGACTGTTTCATTAGTATGCTACTAACTCAACTTGCTAATAAGTAAATTATAAGAATAAAACATGAATACATAATTAATATCTCAATAATCTTTCGATAAGGTGTTCATCAAGCATCGCTTGCATATTCCACTAAATTATTGTTTGCCTTGAAATACTGCAAAGCTTCTGAGATTAGTCCTCTGTTTCAAGGCCCCATCCTTCGAAGCTGCAACACTGTCATTAGACAAGTTAGTTGCTGACTGGAGGGGGTTGCGAGGGAGGGGTAAACTTTGCCATTGTCGCCGTTATGGTAACGAGCAAAATCAGACCAGATCACAACTTGGACGGCGGGCGGCGCATTAGACTGCGCTGGGGTTCAATTCGAAGCAGACACAAGTTTGATTGACAAAGTTTGATGTAAATAAATAAATAGTCAATATTCCACAACTGTTTCATTTGCCATGCCAATAAGTCTTGAAATCGTCCAGTAAAACTTTTACTTAAACTACCGTGTTGTACAAGGTTCTCTAATATTTTTTTCTTCTGGTTATTATTTATGTGTGTTATAGATGTGACCAACCTTTTAAATCCCAAAAATATATAGATGTAGTAAATTTTAGATAGGCCTATAGTAAATAATTTAGTAGCATTACCATATATTGTCAGTACATTTTTGTAACACGTTTATAAGATTTTTAATTGTAGACTCGATTTTAGCATTCTCAAATTACTTTACTTAAAAAGTAAAACTAAGTTTTTTTATAAAATAAAAATTTGCTATTAATTTTAAAAAAATAGATAATGCGGATGGTATAAAAAACTTTTGATTAGTATAAAAAATCCAACGGAATACTAATATTAGGCCCAACGATTATACCGCATTGGTTTAGCAATACAAAGTAAACTTGGAAGCAAGCTTGGCAAAGCTCCAAACGCTGGGCTCCTCCGGGCTGAGCAATGGCCTTGTCCGCAATGAACCCCTGAAGGTCAATAACTGGCAACATTTACGGCATCGCATCGCATCGGCTCCGCTCCCCATCCAAACATAACGCTAACACACGGCAAAACTCATTGCATGATATGTCATTCAATACAGTAAAATTATTTCTTTCTCTTGGTGTTTCTTTCCACAATTGTGTTGTTTAATTTTGAGGCTGTTTTAATTAATAAGTTCCATAATTTTAAACGTAGAACAATTTAATGGAAAATGTATACTTTCCTTAAATGCCATAACACAGTACTATGGTTTCATCTTGGTAGCCTACATTGTAGAATGGCATTATTTCAAACAAACGAATATTTGATGAAATTGGGCGTATCTGATCGGAGGCATAGAATGTATTTTACATAATCAAACATAATCTGATAACGAACCAATTAAAAAAAAGATACCTAAACTGGCCAAAAAACAAATTTTTGTTAATGTATAACATGTAAGTTTTATAATTAAAATTTGTGTATATATATATATATATATATATATATATTCACAGAGAAGTAATAAAAATATTCAATTTTATTTAATAATAATATTTAATTTTCAATATCGACTAAGAAGTTTATCTTGTCTGTCGTGGCAGACTAAACAGAGCAGTGGGCATAAACGCATTTCAAACACTTTGTGTACCTTGAAGGATATTTTACGATGCGTATAAAATTCTTAGTAAATCCTCCGTGGATTCCAAGTAATTTCATGAGTAATAGGTAAGTTGAGAACGTCATTTACTGACCTCCCTGAGTCCCTGGTTTACAATAGCATCTCGATTTGAATTATGATATGCTCGTGATTTTTACTTACTTGCTTTATATTTTATGTGCTAATCCTATTGGTTGGAAAATTACCATTAGGATCTGTTCTACAGTAACTATATTTGGAAAATTTTAACAACAATTTTAAAGCATACATTGTAAAATTGTATCACGTTTGTTATTATTTCTGGGAAAAAATTACTTTGGTTTAAAATACAATTATTATTTTAATCTGTTCCAGCTTCACTTTGCAAAACAAGATAAAATAACTGTATTTATTTAGGTCATAGATGTAAATCTAGATGGGTTTTGTCCGTTTTGTTTTAGCTCTGAATAATAGTTCAGTAGAATCAATACAAAATCTTACAAAATGTTTTAATTTGTATCCAAGATATTTAGCTGTCATTGAAAGAAAACTTAATCTAATATTATTAAAATTATAGTTAATAATGACTTGTTTTGTTAATTATTTGTGAGTAGGCTTATGTTTGTGAATAGTTTGATAAAAAAAATTTTCTTTTTTCTAAGTATTTAAAAACTGGCATGAACTCTCTTAAGTAATTTTTGCATATTTTTTAGTAAAAACTGTGTTACATAAACTAAATCCTTCAAATAAAAACCACGGCGTTCGGCAGGCAATTCAGCTACACGCATGTAGTGCGGGCAGTATCGGGCGCCTGCTCCCCGCTCACCACGGTCATGGCACCAACCAAACACTTCTCAAGCAGTGGATTATACTGCAGTGGAGTAATTTTATTCAATATTTTCTCATTTTGATCACTTATATTGTTATTTATTAAGAGGGCGTTGGAGTCAATCAAAATTAAGCCTTTCCCCATAAGAGCAATGTTAAACGGGATGTCAAATAACTCTTTTATTTATAATCAGAAAATATTGGTTTACAGCTCTAAATAAGAGTTCATCGAGGCGGATTTGGTTTGAGAGGGGAATTTTTTTTAATTAGTGTTTTTAACTAACTTGTAATAACAAAGCAAGTTCTTTACTACTTTTAAAACATTTTCTACAGAATTTTATAAATTATTTACAAAGAATCGATCTCGCAAAAGGAACGGGAATTTAATTGTGATTCAAACGCTATTTATTCTGAACCAATCGGACAAAAAATAAAGAAATTATATGACAAATGCCAGGGACAAGTTTAGCGTAAAAAATCGCTGGAATACCTAAATTTAGAATTTTTTATTGAATTATTTCTTACAATCAATAAAAATAGATGAAATAGAGATTTTTTTACAAACTATTGTATGCCCTCTGGGTCAAAGCTCTTTGGACAGTTTTGCATCAAACTTCACACAAACCATCCTTGAGTAATGCTTAATAATGCCTGAAAGTTTCATTATATACAATCTGTCGAGCCAATACAATACGTCGGTTCCCGAGTCCATAGGCAACATACATATACATACTTACTTACTTTTATAGATTTATTATGAGTCTTGGTAACTAGATAAAAAAAATAATTAATTTTAAACTTTTTTACAAAAACAAGCAGTCCAGCAAGCAGTGGTTTGCATGCAGGCCAGTTCAGTTCTCGAATTTAAAAATATACTGGATTATGAGGGGCCGCTATGTATGTAATTACAGTAACATGTGTACCGTCCACAGTACTCTAAAAGAATACTGTATAAGGAAACCCTTGGACTTCCTGGTAGTAATATTCCAATTTAGTAATATTGTACTTCTTTAGAATTAATATGTTCTATATTAAGTACAAGATTTCCTCTATGACCGATTCTGTATTATTATGTTGGTTGCTTAATGCACTTTATTGTATCGGATCATAGGTAGTATAAAGAACTGATATATGATTTGTATAGTGTTTTTCTCCTTGATTTTCTGGGCGTATGATACAAGCTGCATGATTTTAGGATTATTGGCTACTTATTATTATGTCTAATAGTTTGATCAAAATGCATGTATGGATTTTCTAAGTCGATGGTCATTTATAAATAAAAATGCACCTCACGCAGAACTGTTTTGTGTACGTATTAATTGAGCGCAGCGCTCGTTGCAGGCAGTAGTATGGGATGGGGTGGGTGGGGGTGGGTGGGGGGCTGCGGAACCCCTACAGGTCGATATGGGAGTGGCGGCGGCGGTGTTGCCGATCCTCCGCCGCCGGTGCACCACGTGGCAACGTCGCTACTATGCTACTACATTGGCCGACTAACCCTTCACTTCACCTCTCCCGCTTATCGCTATTTATACACTTTGTTTGATTTGCCGCTCAGCGTCGGGGTTGCCAATTTTACGATGCTGTGTGTAAACGTGTGATAGCTAGGTTATAGGCTGTGGTAGGCTAATAAAACCGAGGAGAAAAATAGCTTTAATAATCACTTTGAAAAGGTAATTTCAGTTTCATAACGTAATGGTTGTCACGTAAGAAGGTGTCCAATAACACAAAGTTTATATAATCTCATATATCGGAAAGAAAATCACAATATTAAATTTAAATCATTATTGTGATACACATTAATAATGTATGCGTAGAGAAGGAATTAATAATGTATGCGTAGAGAAGGAACGATGAGAGGAAGAAAACAAGCCAAAACTCGAGGAGGGATTTCTATTGGGTGTATTTCAAATTACCTATTATTCTTCGCTTAAATGGTATGTTACTGGATTAGAAACTACTTAACTGGACGATAGAAAGATTTTTCTCTCTCATTGACTTAGTAAAAAGTACTAAAATAGCTACACTATAGATACTTCGTATAAACTTTGATAATCGAATGACCATTTCCATACATTTAGTGCGATATTTTATTCGGATTCAGACTTAATGATGATCAGAGAATGTGTTCAAAATGTAATCGAAATAAATTAAAAACTATATTAAACTCTGCTTGTATACATTGATAACAAACTATTGTTAAAATTTATCCATATCGTAATCTATAAAATTTCGAATAAGACCATAAGGTATGCGAACAACAGAATATCATCAAGGTATAGGTACAGACTATGTAATAGAGATCATGCAATTTGCTTAGCATATGCACAAAATCAAGATTAGAATAGGGATATTAAAAAAAAATATATTCCTAGATAAGCATTCCTATGACACCTTATCTATGTCACATTAATACTGATAAAAAGTTTATAATAAGCCTTAGGCCGGTTCCTACGTGGGCGACAGATGCGACGCTACGAGAGCGACAAAATTTCAAACAAACGTATAAGCACAGAGTAAGGAACCTTCAAGCTTCTTTACTCTGTGGTATAAGCATTGGAGCGTTCTTAGTGGGCGACAGGAGCGACGACAATTTACAATGTACACGTACAGTATAACATTATATGGCGATGCAATCGTGTCGCTGGCGTCGCTTCAGTCGCTCGTCGCGTTGCATCTGTCGTCCACGTAGGAACGAGCCTAATAATTCAAAATTAGCCTTTTTTAAGACACAAATATATACTTTAGAGTTTAGAAACACACTTTATAGTATGATTAAAAACATTGTTTAAAATAATTAACGGATATATAAAATGTGAACTATTTAATTATTACTTCGGTTTTTTCCTTTGCTTGTAAACGATCTATTCCCCAACGGTGAAAACTTAGAAAAGCAGATGATTAACAAATCTTCCCAACATATACACCTCATTTTATACAAACACTACTTAATTTAATTTATATGCTGTTATAAACTATATAATGATAACACAAAGTTTTCAAAGTATGAACTTGTTTTTAAATTATTAGGAAAACGCAATTTTGAGGACGAATTGATACATTAACTGATAGTTTTATTAGTAGCCCTTTAACAGTACTAGACGTATACTGATTGTTGCTGGTAATGTAGTACAGAAGTAGTACGAAATCATAGCAAGGAGGCGCTCGACGCAGCCCGCACCACCCGTCTGTACCTATATTGCGTTCGTTGCGCCGTGCTACTTGGGGAACAGCTCGCTCGTTTAAAGTTATAAAAAAAGGTAATCCAAAATCTCAGAAAAAGGGATTTTGTTAAGATAAATGTCACCTTGACCTATGACAGCTTATCTAAGTCTCCTTAATACTGATACAAAGTTTATAATAAGCCTAATAATTCAAAATAAACAATTCTTTAAAAGTAATTTCAAATTTTATAAATGCTATAGTGTAATCCAACTGGTTTAGTGAAGAAGAAGTGAGCATCATCCAACATCAATTAGGTGCTTGTTCCATGTCAGACATGCTGTGATAGTTCAGTATTGGCGCAAGCAGAGAGAGAGAGAGAGAGAGAGAGAGAGAGAGAGAGAGAGAGAGAGAGAGAGAGAGAGAGAGTGAGAGAGAGAGAGAGAGAGAGAGAGAGAGAGAGAGAGAGAGAGAGAGAGAGAGAGAGAGAAAGGAGGGGGTGTCTGGTTGTCTAACTGTCTGTCTCTCGTTCTTGGCTGCCTATTCAGGTCACATAGCCAGTTTCCTAATGATTTGCAACCTTTCTTAAAATCAGTCTCATTTATATTCCGTTAGAAAACGCTGGTGAATATTTAACTGATGTAAACTTTAAACCTAGAAGATTTTTGTGGCACCACGATGAATTTTAAATTATTCCTATTATTATATGTCTTGAACTTTCCAAAGGGAATTGTAATAAGTTTGTGGACCCATTAGATTTTTTTTCACAAAATTGTCCTAAAGATAAGAAGGCACTCCTTGATTCTCCATTAAAATGTCTAGTTCCACTTTGAATAAACACCTTCATCAAAGTGAAGAACATATTTTTAACAAGGTGACTAACCTACATTACATAAGTTAGTAATCAAATGTGACTGAAAACCTTTTGTTATGTCTTACTTAACCTTTCAAAGTTTTCTTCCAAAGATGTGCGTTAATGGCCTATTTAGGCCTGACCTACCCCCGTTTTTCCCATGGAATAAGGTTCTGGGATAGTAAAATTGGGGCTAGAGAGTTTTGAGATTGCAAAAAGGCAATTACTGTAGAATTATATGCGAATTGCAACCAAGAGAATCTTGTAGGGCCGCCTTCAGGGAGCTTGGACTGCTTGAATTGCCCAGCCGCAATGTCCTGGAGGCAACGCTGTAGGCCTACTTCAGGTATAAATGATCAATTGTACAGGACAGTCAGTGGCACCAGCACATAACTAGGATCAGGGACTTATCGTCTCAGGCATCACAGAACTTTGGCGTTTGAGCATTTACCGCCACAGGCTAGAGTTAGGCTTCTTAATACGCTCCCTGACCTGAGAGTATCAAGCAATCTCAAAATAAAAATTAATTTGAAACCCGACTGTAACGCCTTTTGGTGACTAAAGTTCTGTACTCCGTTGGTGAGTTCATAATGAACCGCTGGGATACTTAAATCCTAGGAGTTTACGCAAAAGACATTTGGCACTAGTGTAAACAAGATCGATGAAAGATGAACTTTTTTGTATAATTGACCTTTGCAACGCAATGTAAACTATCAACTGCAATAAAGAATGTATTTATTTATGTAAAGTAATAAAAACTACTTCAGGAAAAAGCTCCGGTTAGGCATAAAACACATTAGATACAGTAACTTGCTTCAAGTTACGAGAAAGGAGGAAGTATACGGTCACTGGAAAGAACGAAGGTCTAGAAATAATCGTTAGGTACAAGATTGCTAGGGCGGCGGTTAGAGGTCGTAAAGAGAGTCTTAGACGACCCTCCCGCCCAACCCAACCCAACCCCGCGCCAGACTGCGTACGAAATGCCGCGTTACTGATATGACGAGGCGTCTCGCAAAGAAACTCCTAATGGAATTTTACAAAATAAAATAAAATAAAATCGATTCAACATGAATAATTTATTCTAAATTTTTTGTTAACGATCAATTTGCCGTTCTAAATGAACTTATAGATTCGGAATTCTTTGTTGCGAGGTGGCCGACCAGAATGTGTTTTTTTATGAAATGTGTTTTAATACATCACTTACTAAATATGGGTAGGTTTAGCACTTAGTTAACCAATTTATGATCTATGGTACTTAACCGGAACGGCTCTATGATGAAAATGCCGCATTGAAATATCACGGATACAGGGAGTTCCGGGTGGTAAAGGTCAAGAGCTTATTTCCGCAATCTAAGGTCATAATTACTGCTGTGAGGTCGATTAATGTCTGGTTTGGTTCACATATTGTTATAATTACGACCTCATTTCAGAGCGTGTTTGAAAACATTTGAGACACCCGGATGACTGCGCAGGGACAAACATTGTTCAAACAACGATGAAAATAACTGATTTTACAAGGATTGTGCGTTTAAAAATCACACGATAAAACTTAGGAACAACTTAACTTTCTTCGAAATCTTCGCCTTAAAGCCAGTTCATTTAATTTCGACTTATTATATTTACATTTTATTAACTGCGATTTAATTTATTCATGAGCTATATCCAGAAAAAAATGTTAGATCGGGTTGGTCAGTTTGAGATCAAATCTTTCTTTTATAGTTAAAGTTGTTCTGGTCTAACAACCTTTGCTACTTTTATTCGAGAAAAGATAATTTGTTTACTGTATTATCTGTCTTAGATGGCATGTACCTTTTGTATTTTAAAATAATAAAAAACACTTAAACAATAAAAAAAACTGTTGTTCTGATTTTTATCACATTTTAAATGTTACCTTTTTACAAATTGTTTACTGATGGGATTCTATGACATCTACAAATCTCCACAATTCTGCAGTTTTCCTACTAAAGGCAGAAAAGAAATGCACAATCCACCCTCAATATCAACCTATAATATGTATCAAATGTTAAACATAAATATTTTGTATTGTAAAGTCTTACTACGTTTCACATTTGGATTGTATCCTTTTCTGTCATTTTTTTCGTTATTTGGGATTTATTACCTCCTGAAAGGAATTGATCCGATGGACTTATCCCCAGTAAAGTGGCCATTCCTCCTAACCACCCCCGGTACAATGCACGGGACGCGGCGTTGTGCGGTGCGGCGGTATTCCCGTATTCAACACCAGGCCGCGCCACCGTCGCTCGGGGGATCACCACGGTGTTGAGCTGCGCCTCACGTCCCCGGGATCCCGGCTGAGGGGTGAAGCTTCTAACTGATACCCTGCCAAGCCTATCCGAGCCACTGACGTTTCCTCTTCCTGCCAAACATCAGGAAACGAACATCTGGGTCTAAGTAAAAACTGTGAGATCGGTAAAGTAGTACGAAATTATTTTACTTTACAGCATAAACAGCACTAACTTACAGACTTAAATGGCGAGTCAGGAATTAAAAACCATCTAATATATCTCTTTGATGTAATATGGCTCTTAACTAATGTTTGCCTTCTCAGTTTTAAAAAGGCAATAGAAGTTTCAACAATTAATGGTAATCTTACCTCGGTCAATCATCCAACGTAAGGTTACATTCCCATACGTAGCTAACATGTTTCCTTGTTATTACAACATTTTCAAAGCATTCATAGTCGTCAAAAGTTAAAATTACACAACACAAAAACGAACATGCTTTGAAAATGTTGTAATAACACCAAAACATGTCAGCTACGTAGGAGAAAGTAAAATTTTATCGTTGGATGATTGAAGGAGGTAAGATTACCACTAATTGTTCTAACATCATCCAGGGGCGACCATGAAAGTCCGCACCAAAACCTGTCCATCGGCAAAAATCATCGAAGCGTTATTAATGCCACAATGAAAGTCCGCACCAGGAATGTTTTGTAGTGGCCTCAGGTAGTCTCCCCTCCACAGCAGGTTTGTTTTACCCCTATTTCTCTTGTCTGTTGCCTCCTAGCCAACTCTCCTACCACTTCCCTTAGTTTAGTGCAGGGTTCAGCTCCATCGATGATTTTGACATTCCTCTATGGATTACCGTCGACCCTTTTGGAAGAACGTATTTAGCTTCGCCGATGGTCAGTCGGGTGCTCTGTTCCCCATGTTTAAATCGCACCTGGTCCACTCGTTTCTCAATTCAGAGTAAAATACCTATTGTGTCAGTAATTAGTTACTTACATAAATATCTAATAAGTAGGCTATATTTTATTATTTTTTAAAGTAATATGTGAAATAATGTAAATGTTCATATTATATGATGTAAACTGTAAAAAAATATAGACCTAAGTTCGTTACAGTTTTGTCCTTCATCCGGAAATATATAAAGTAACAGGAAAGAAAACACCTAGGCCTACAGACTTCTATGAAGAAACAATGACACTGATTAATAGTAAAACAAATCAGTTCAACAAACAATCATATTGTCACCATGAATTTTGGCTTTATGAAGCGGAATCTACTAAATAAGTTTGTCTAAAATATAATAAGAGTTGTTATACATTTATTCATATTATCGGAAAAGACATTTTGATGTGAAAGTGACATTAACAAATAACACGAAATTTACAAGTATGGAGCATAAAAAATGTATATTTAACCATACATTAAAATATATAAAACCATTAATTTAAGGATGGTTCCAAATCAAGTGAGTAGGTGAGAGTAGTGAGAAGGCAATAATATTTTGGACAGATCACACAGTGATGGTGGGGTAAGAGTGGGAGGGGAGGTAAAAGTTGAAGGAGGAACCGGGGTGGCAGGTGCGGACTTTCATGGTGTCATGGCGGCCGCTATCGGGACTGGCGCGGACTTTCATTGTTTTTTTTTTTTTTATAGCGACTAAGAACTGGTGCGGACTTCCGTGGTCCCGCATCCAGGGGCCACAAAAGGTATTTTAGAAGTTTCAAACAAATGATGATGAAATACATTAAACATGTGACTTTTATACCTATTCTCACAAGCTTTCACATTGTGTTTTATTTTCTCTATAAACAAATTTAGACAATCAAATACTAAACACATTTGGATTGGTTTCTAATGCCGTGTGTAATATTATGCATGCGCGGAGTCTTAGCTAATATAATTGAACACAGAGTGCATGCCACAAACTCTACGCTATAACACTAATGTAGATTAGACGTCAATTAAAGTGATAAAATTAAAAAATAGATAAGAATATTTTATAAATAGATAAAACTGTTGTTGCATGACATTCCATTTATTCAACATGGTCTTGTAATACGATTTTCTGTTTTTAATGTTGTAGGCAATAGACATACTATGAAATCAACAACATTCTACTGTAAACAACGATGTCACTCACTGTTACTTACGAGTATGACAATCTTCGAGGGTCCGTTTATAACCTCCTTAGGTCTTAATATTTTGTATTCAGCGAGTAATTACATTTCAGTATTTTGTACAGGATCTAAGTATTTAAATTTTAAACAATAAAAATTTTTACAAATTTTAATTAAGAAGCAAGCTATGAGATTTAATATTTCAATAAATCATATTTATAAAATAATAAAAACCAAATTTATCTGTATTACTCTGTCATTTGGCAAACCATAACATGTATGTTCAGTTAATAGGCCTAGTTTCTGTTTATCAAATGTTATCAACTATTCATAATTTTCCACAGCGCAATCAATGCTTATGCTGCTTGGTTTTATGGCTGCTTTAACTGCATTTTAATGCTTTAACTGTGTATTGAAAGTATCCGTAGTGATCTAACTGTAGTTCAGATAGGTGTCACATGGTTGAAAAGCACAGTTAACACATGTACTATTTAAACCAGGTCAAAACCTTTAACCCACATACGCCAAGTCGGGTAGACACAATATACAGGATGTGACTGCACTGCGCTCTGACCTCTTTTGAGCTTCCTCTATGAATGGTTTTCTTTTAATGCTGAATTAATTTTTTTCTATTACATTTAAAAAAAACTTTTACTAGTCAAAAATGTTTTCAGTTCAGCGTTCTACGTCCTTCTACATAATAAATAACCACTGGTAATGACACCGCCTAGAAGTTAAATAAAAAGTTTTGTAAATGAAATTTCCACTGTATCTTTTCTACTATTTGGCAAGTAAAATATTGATTTACATTATTTTCTTTTTACACAAGTGAAGTGGGGCTTGTGATGTTTCGTGATTAGGCCTACTTATTTACAAAATTGTCGATGACAATTACAAACCCTGTTTAAATAAGTGTTTGTTTAAACGTATATAGGCCTAATTTTTTTATCAGATCAATTATGTTTAGTCTCTTTATTTTTGTTTATTATTCTAAAAGTAACATTGAAGTTCAAGCTAGTTATTACTCATTGTTCAAGCACGCTGTACACATCGTATCAGATTGGTTCCTGCAGATCAGTATAATTAAGAACAGAGCCTTATACAGAGCCTTCAGCTCTGCTCAGCTGTTGTAGTCGTGTGCGATTTACTTAATTCGGGCGTCATTCCTTGAGAGTCTGCAGTACCCGGAACATTGTATAATTATTCCCATGAGACTAATGTTAAATTTGAAACATCCACTACGCCTTCAATATTAGTAGAAACGGATTAATCTTTACGTAATTTCAAATGAAATTTCAATATTTGGGACACTGTGAAATAAAAAATCACGATTATGAGGTTAAAGTATTGAAAAACGCTTCATTTTCGAAAAGAATGTACATTTATATCAGAATAAAAATCCAAGATTACGGGTACTGTAGATTCTTAAGACATACAAGTCCAGTACTATATCACTTATTTAGTTACGGCCTTAATATACAGGATGTATGCGATTTCACCAATTATTAGGATTTCTCTAATATCACACTTTCATTATTGATGGCATTTTTTAAATATATAATTCAATACTGTTAGTCAATTCAAAGGTTATTTATCAACGGGCATTAATACCCAAAATACCCATATATTCATAGTAGTTAATTACCGTTCCGATCGGCTAAATTCAACCACCCTATTTATTAAGACAATTAATTGGGTGACAACTAGTAATTATTTTGTTAAACTCAATCACCTATGTTTTGTCCAAATTCAGAGGGTTGTTTTTAAATATGTATAAATAGTAAATAGCTACCAAGGACTCGGTTGATATTAACCAAAATAAGTTTAAAGACTTGGTTAAAGTTATATTCTTTCAGTGATGGTTAGAGAAACATGTATAACATTATAGTATTATTTAAACCTTAAAGGGATGGTAGGTTTTTTGTTATATTGACGGCCCGATAAAAAAAACGTTTTATTGTATTTTTATTTTAAAACCCTGAAAATCCCAAAACTAGAATAAATACTATAGTTTAGAAAGGTTGCAATAACTGTAATGTTATGGAGTGAAATCCACATGCAGTTATGTTATTTATGCACCGTGCAGTGTATCGGGTTTAATGTGCTCGAAGGGTAATGTAGTGCTGCTATATCCGACCCCCTGCATACCCATTTGGATAAATCACCACGTCATGTCCATACACTACACCGTATACCGTCCACTGAAGTACCTACTAGTCTACCTATAATATTCCGGAGCAAGTGGTAATATTTATATATTTTAGTTCGAGATATTTAAGTGGTTTTTATATGACTTGTTTGGATACCCGTGAGGGTGTATTTTGCACCACTCGCATAAGCAAAAGTACTGTTTTTAAAAGCCGACTAAAAATAGTATAATCTTAGAAAAAAAAACTTTGGTTTTTTTTAATTAGTTAACCATGAGTATCATATTAATTTCATCGTTGTCGGAGTTGAGCCCGGGACTTTTTGAATCACATAGGCTACTGTATTATTAAACCAACACGATGTCTACAAAATGCGCCTTGAAACCTAAATCTTTTTCATCATACTAATCATACTAAGCTGTAGTCCACGCTGTCGGAACGTTATTTAATGGCCTACTAAAAGTAGCATTTTGACAGCCCTAGAAATATTGAGTCAGCTGTCCTATTTTGCCGGTGTTGCCGACCTTTTCAAGCTTACACGACGCCCCTAGATGTGTCCTTGGTAGGTGTAGTCGGCCTTGGTTTTATACACTATAAAAATACTAATAAGTTTAATATTACAGTTTTTTGTTAATTTCTCAGCAAATGAAAGAAAATGTATTCTACTTCGAGGACATTAAAATTTAATATTTTTTTTTCGACTTCAGGGAGGGCGTGTTAATACAATAATGCGGAATATGCAAACGACGTGGTCTTATCTGCATACTGTGTTTGTATATTCTTCGACCGCAAGATATCCTATTCAACATATTATTGTTGTGCTCTGCATACGAAACATTCTATATGTATAAGTAATACTCGGCTGCTTTACATAAACGGTATGTAGATTTTGGTTTTTATTAATTTAACACTTAATATTCATTTTACAGCAGTTTGTATAAATACAGATAAATGAAACCACAGCACAATGCAAAATATGTAAGCAAAATAATCTATTGGCCTCACCGTACTGATGAAACCCGAATTCAATGTTCGATGATAACTTCAGAAGGAAGTCTCAGATTGACTTCGGACTTTAGGGATAGATTTTATTCAAACTTGTAGATTCAAGTTCGTTATTGAAGTTATTCTGAGAAGTAATCTTCTATCTATATATTAATATGCAAGCTAATATGTTTCTTTTCTTCCTTTTTTCTCAGCTTCTGTGCATCGTAGGGGAAATCCGCATATCGTTAGAAAGGTATTGTGCTGTAGATGAGAAGAATTGCATTATAATTCACATCGGTCCCCAGGGCTATGCCCTACAGGCTTTCAAAGTTCCAATGTTAATCTTATAGAGGAAGGATAATTGATTGAATCATTATAGACAGCTGTTGTAAAAACAAATGCTATAGCAAATCAGGAAGAATAGATGTTTTAGCTATAAAACATTTTAAAAATAATTATCTCAAGATCAATTGAATTTATGGTGTAATTTTGACCAGTGGACGACCTCTAGTCTTCTCTATATATTAATAGGCAAGCATGTTTCGTTTCCTCCTTTTGATGAGCAGAATCCCATTCTAATTCACATCAGACTCCAGAGCTACGCCCCACATGCTTTAAAAATTCCAATGTTAATCTTATGGAGGAAGGAAATTGATTGAATCATTTGACAGCTATTGTAAAACAAACTGCTAGAAAAAAAGGAAGAATAGATGTTTCAGTTAATGTTTGAAAACTTCTTGGGTAGAGATCAACTGAAATTTTGATCGAATTTCGATCAGGAGGCGATCTCTAGCACTTATTTAATACTCTAAGGTTTTTTGTGTAGAGAATTCCTCCTACAATACTCAACCGATTTTCAAGTCTTTGGTGTCGTTGGCTTGGTTTGTAGTTCTTTTCGTCAAAAATTGATTAGAATCGGATGTAAAATAAGGGCGCTATCCACAAATTAAATTATCTGGTTATTATAACATCGAGTTTGGTTTGAGCATTTTAAAGCTTTTTAAAATGATAAAAAAAGAGCTTAAAAAGCTTTTTTAAGCCTTTTCTTACCTTGTGAGCATCGTAGGAGAAAACCGTGCGTACTGTTAGAAAGGTAGTATCCTGTAGATGAGCAGACTCACATTGAAATTCACATCGGCCCCCGGGGCTTCCCCCTACAAGCTTTTAAAGTTTCAATGTTAATTTTAGTCGGGGAGGAAAGTCAAATTGATCATAAAAAGCTGTTGTAATAACAAATGCTAACAAACCAGGGAGAACAGACATTTCAGTTCAAAAACATTTTAAAACTAATTGGTTTTCAACTGAATTTTTGTCGAATTTCGAAAAGTGGGCGATTTTTAGTAAACTATTAATTCGTATTTGTTTTGGATTTCCCGTAAGAAATGCATAGAGGCTGTTTTAGTGTTACTTGAGTTGCTTGTTTATAACCAACGACTATGAGTCAGACGTAGAGTAAAGATTGGAAACTAGTTCCTGCTCACTGTATACTACTCAAAATATAATTTGTATCTTCAGAAATATTCAAAAAAATCTTGCAAAGCCTACTTGAAATCTAAATTTTGTATGGACTAATCTTATACTCTAAAACAAGCTCCGTTTGTCCGGGCAAAGTTTTTTTTTCGCTCCAAGGATTTTTGATTTTTTGATTGAATAAGGGGGTTTTGGCCACTAGAAATCGATTGGAACTGGTCCCATAGCTGGGAAAAATCCGGTTTTCGCGCTAGAGCCCTTCAAAGTTTCCATCTTATCCTTATGGAGATTTTATTAATTGAACAAAAATCAGCTGATAACTGTAGATATAAACCAATGTGTTACATCTTTAAAGTGTAGTTTAAGACAATTATACCAAAGTGCAACACCCGTCGGCTTGGCGAGTGAGCGAAGCGAACGAGCTGGTCTTTAAAATGGAAGAGGGCGAGTGAGCGGAGCGAACGAGCTTTGTGTGAGAACGAAAGCAATAATTTTACCGAGCTTAAGCTCGGTCCCCCTGGTACTAACAATGAAATGTGGTTTTATGAGGTAATATAATCTATATATTAATACGCAAGTGTGTTTCATTTCCTCCTTTTTTCTCAGCTCGTGTGCATCGTAGGATAAATCCGCGCATACCGTTAGAAAGGTGTAGTCCTGTAGATGAGCAGAATCACATTCTAATTCACATCGGACTCCAGGGATACGCCCCACAGGCTTTCAAAGTTCCAATGTTAATCTTATGGAGATAGGAGAATTGAATAAATCATTAGACAGCTGCTGTAAAACCAACTGCTAAAAATTAGGAAGAACAGATGCTTTATAGTCCAGGCAATGAACACTCAGACAAATGTATAGAGGGAAAGACATGGAACACAATTTTTGGCTTCATAACTTTGTTTGGACTAGTTAGGAGGTGAACATATCAAAAGTCCCCGCCTCTAGCCTTTGAGCCGGTGGGAGGGGGGGTGTCTAAAGGCCCCATTTTGTTGTTTTTCGCTTATATCTCGGAAACTATGCGTCATAGCGACATAACCTTAATATACAAAATTAAAGCTGATTAAATTTTCTACAACTTACATCCTAGCATGTTTTCAATATCTTGCATAGTTTTCGAGATATCAGCTCTTGAAAGTCGGAAATTTGGGAAAAAAAACAATTTCCACCACATATTTTGCTCTTTTTGACCGGATAACTCTTCAACGATGCACCCAAAACAAAAATATCTGCCATAGGGTTGCAGATAGTTAAATTCACATAAATAATATATATTACTTTACTGCTCCATCTCTTTTCCTTAATGTTTTATAGCAATTTTAATTTTCAACCTTAAGATCTGAAGTTTTGCGCCGATTGTCGACTAATGAATCATTCTAATTCCCACCATTCCCAGCCAATGTATTGGCCAAATTATGCACCTTTATGTTCAAATAGTGAGTACTGGGACGTCTAAATATAGATATTCATTTTAGATTATTGTAGTCATGGTCCCTATAGCCTGGTTCCCCACACTTAATAAAATATATCCAAACCTTTATAATGGGAAGATATGTTGCTACACACATCTTTGTGCATGTACAAGTGATATTAAGATAGTTTTAGCGAATTTCCTTTAGAAATAAGCTATTACCGTCGTTTTCATGGGAGCTGCCGTTTGTATCGATGTAGGGACACCTCTGCGATTACATAATTATATATATTATATTGTGGCTTTTTATGTGTACTTTCTGGATACGTAGTGATTATTTGTCGGTAACACATTTAAAACTGCTCAAATGACGATTTACTAAAAAATTTAACATGGGCTTATATGGGAAATAGAATTTTCAATTTTGAGTGCTTGTGAACACGATAACTAGTGCAAAAATCGTCTGATCATCATGAAATTTGGTACAGGCATGTAAAGTTAGATTTTCTTGGATGAGTTCGTTAACCAGTAAGATCGGCCCAACTTCAGTAGGGAAAGTGGGGGATTTTACCCCTCAAAAGTGGTTTTTTTCCACTTTTCTCATAGTAATTTTTATTTGATTACCTTTTAGTGTATACCATTAGATTCAGCTCGAAAAAACAAACAATTTGGTATGTTTAATTATTGCTCTACGTCCACTGGTTACCGAGATATTAGCGAATTTCCTTTAGAAATAAGCTATTACCGTCGTTTTCATGGGAGCTGCCGTTTGTATCGATGTAGGGACACCTCTGCGATTACATAATTATATATATTATATTGTGGCTTTTTATGTGTACTTTCTGGATACGTAGTGATTATTTGTCGGTAACACATTTAAAACTGCTCAAATGACGATTTACTAAAAAATTTAACATGGGCTTATATGGGAAATAGAATTTTCAATTTTGAGTGCTTGTGAACACGATAACTAGTGCAAAAATCGTCTGATCATCATGAAATTTGGTACAGGCATGTAAAGTTAGATTCTCTTGGATGAATTAGTTAACCAGTAAGATCGGCCCAACTTCAGTAGGGAAAGTGGGGGATTTTACCCCTCAAAAGTGGTTTTTTTCCACTTTTCTCATAGTAATTTTTATTTGATTACCTTTTAGTGTATACCATTAGATTCAGCTCGAAAAAACAAACAATTTGGTATGTTTAATTATTGCTCTACGTCCACTGGTTACCGAGATATTAGCGAATTTCCTTTAGAAATAAGCTATTACCGTCGTTTTCATGGGAGCTGCCGTTTGTATCGATGTAGGGACACCTCTGCGATTACATAATTATATATATTATATTGTGGCTTTTTATGTGTACTTTCTGGATACGTAGTGATTATTTGTCGGTAACACATTTAAAACTGCTCAAATGACGATTTACTAAAAAATTTAACATGGGCTTATATGGGAAATAGAATTTTCAATTTTGAGTGCTTGTGAACACGATAACTAGTGCAAAAATCGTCTGATCATCATGAAATTTGGTACAGGCATGTAAAGTTAGATTCTCTTGGATGAGTTAGTTAACCAGTAAGATCGGCCCAACTTCAGTAGGGAAAGTGGGGGATTTTACCCCTCAAAAGTGGTTTTTTTCCACTTTTCTCATAGTAATTTTTATTTGATTACCTTTTAGTGTATACCATTAGATTCAGCTCGAAAAAACAAACAATTTGGTATGTTTAATTATTGCTCTACGTCCACTGGTTACCGAGATATTAGCGAATTTCCTTTAGAAATAAGCTATTACCGTCGTTTTCATGGGAGCTGCCGTTTGTATCGATGTAGGGACACCTCTGCGATTACATAATTATATATATTATATTGTGGCTTTTTATGTGTACTTTCTGGATACGTAGTGATTATTTGTCGGTAACACATTTAAAACTGCTCAAATGACGATTTACTAAAAAATTTAACATGGGCTTATATGGGAAATAGAATTTTCAATTTTGAGTGCTTGTGAACACGATAACTAGTGCAAAAATCGTCTGATCATCATGAAATTTGGTACAGGCATGTAAAGTTAGATTCTCTTGGATGAGTTAGTTAACCAGTAAGATCGGCCCAACTTCAGTAGGGAAAGTGGGGGATTTTACCCCTCAAAAGTGGTTTTTTTCCACTTTTCTCATAGTAATTTTTATTTGATTACCTTTTAGTGTATACCATTAGATTCAGCTCGAAAAAACAAACAATTTGGTATGTTTAATTATTGCTCTACGTCCACTGGTTACCGAGATATTAGCGAATTTCCTTTAGAAATAAGCTATTACCGTCGTTTTCATGGGAGCTGCCGTTTGTATCGATGTAGGGACACCTCTGCGATTACATAATTATATATATTATATTGTGGCTTTTTATGTGTACTTTCTGGATACGTAGTGATTATTTGTCGGTAACACATTTAAAACTGCTCAAATGACGATTTACTAAAAAATTTAACATGGGCTTATATGGGAAATAGAATTTTCAATTTTGAGTGCTTGTGAACACGATAACTAGTGCAAAAATCGTCTGATCATCATGAAATTTGGTACAGGCATGTAAAGTTAGATTCTCTTGGATGAGTTCGTTAACCAGTAAGATCGGCCCAACTTCAGTAGGGAAAGTGGGGGATTTTACCCCTCAAAAGTGGTTTTTTTCCACTTTTCTCATAGTAATTTTTATTTGATTACCTTTTAGTGTATACCATTAGATTCAGCTCGAAAAAACAAACAATTTGGTATGTTTAATTATTGCTCTACGTCCACTGGTTACCGAGATATTAGCGAATTTCCTTTAGAAATAAGCTATTACCGTCGTTTTCATGGGAGCTGCCGTTTGTATCGATGTAGGGACACCTCTGCGATTACATAATTATATATATTATATTGTGGCTTTTTATGTGTACTTTCTGGATACGTAGTGATTATTTGTCGGTAACACATTTAAAACTGCTCAAATGACGATTTACTAAAAAATTTAACATGGGCTTATATGGGAAATAGAATTTTCAATTTTGAGTGCTTGTGAACACGATAACTAGTGCAAAAATCGTCTGATCATCATGAAATTTGGTACAGGCATGTAAAGTTAGATTTTCTTGGATGAGTTCGTTAACCAGTAAGATCGGCCCAACTTCAGTAGGGAAAGTGGGGGATTTTACCCCTCAAAAGTGGTTTTTTTCCACTTTTCTCATAGTAATTTTTATTTGATTACCTTTTAGTGTATACCATTAGATTCAGCTCGAAAAAACAAACAATTTGGTATGTTTAATTATTGCTCTACGTCCACTGGTTACCGAGATATTAGCGAATTTCCTTTAGAAATAAGCTATTACCGTCGTTTTCATGGGAGCTGCCGTTTGACGCGATGTAGGGACACCTCTGCGATTACATAATTATATATATTATATTGTGGCTTTTTATGTGTACTTTCTGGATACGTAGTGATTATTTGTCGGTAACACATTTAAAACTGCTCAAATGACGATTTACTAAAAAATTTAACATGGGCTTATATGGGAAATAGAATTTTCAATTTTGAGTGCTTGTGAACACGATAACTAGTGCAAAAATCGTCTGATCATCATGAAATTTGGTACAGGCATGTAAAGTTAGATTCTCTTGGATGAATTAGTTAACCAGTAAGATCGGCCCAACTTCAGTAGGGAAAGTGGGGGATTTTACCCCTCAAAAGTGGTTTTTTTCCACTTTTCTCATAGTAATTTTTATTTGATTACCTTTTAGTGTATACCATTAGATTCAGCTCGAAAAAACAAACAATTTGGTATGTTTAATTATTGCTCTACGTCCACTGGTTACCGAGATATTAGCGAATTTCCTTTAGAAATAAGCTATTACCGTCGTTTTCATGGGAGCTGCCGTTTGTATCGATGTAGGGACACCTCTGCGATTACATAATTATATATATTATATTGTGGCTTTTTATGTGTACTTTCTGGATACGTAGTGATTATTTGTCGGTAACACATTTAAAACTGCTCAAATGACGATTTACTAAAAAATTTAACATGGGCTTATATGGGAAATAGAATTTTCAATTTTGAGTGCTTGTGAACACGATAACTAGTGCAAAAATCGTCTGATCATCATGAAATTTGGTACAGGCATGTAAAGTTAGATTCTCTTGGATGAGTTAGTTAACCAGTAAGATCGGCCCAACTTCAGTAGGGAAAGTGGGGGATTTTACCCCTCAAAAGTGGTTTTTTTCCACTTTTCTCATAGTAATTTTTATTTGATTACCTTTTAGTGTATACCATTAGATTCAGCTCGAAAAAACAAACAATTTGGTATGTTTAATTATTGCTCTACGTCCACTGGTTACCGAGATATTAGCGAATTTCCTTTAGAAATAAGCTATTACCGTCGTTTTCATGGGAGCTGCCGTTTGTATCGATGTAGGGACACCTCTGCGATTACATAATTATATATATTATATTGTGGCTTTTTATGTGTACTTTCTGGATACGTAGTGATTATTTGTCGGTAACACATTTAAAACTGCTCAAATGACGATTTACTAAAAAATTTAACATGGGCTTATATGGGAAATAGAATTTTCAATTTTGAGTGCTTGTGAACACGATAACTAGTGCAAAAATCGTCTGATCATCATGAAATTTGGTACAGGCATGTAAAGTTAGATTTTCTTGGATGAGTTCGTTAACCAGTAAGATCGGCCCAACTTCAGTAGGGAAAGTGGGGGATTTTACCCCTCAAAAGTGGTTTTTTTCCACTTTTCTCATAGTAATTTTTATTTGATTACCTTTTAGTGTATACCATTAGATTCAGCTCGAAAAAACAAACAATTTGGTATGTTTAATTATTGCTCTACGTCCACTGGTTACCGAGATATTAGCGAATTTCCTTTAGAAATAAGCTATTACCGTCGTTTTCATGGGAGCTGCCGTTTGTATCGATGTAGGGACACCTCTGCGATTACATAATTATATATATTATATTGTGGCTTTTTATGTGTACTTTCTGGATACGTAGTGATTATTTGTCGGTAACACATTTAAAACTGCTCAAATGACGATTTACTAAAAAATTTAACATGGGCTTATATGGGAAATAGAATTTTCAATTTTGAGTGCTTGTGAACACGATAACTAGTGCAAAAATCGTCTGATCATCATGAAATTTGGTACAGGCATGTAAAGTTAGATTCTCTTGGATGAATTAGTTAACCAGTAAGATCGGCCCAACTTCAGTAGGGAAAGTGGGGGATTTTACCCCTCAAAAGTGGTTTTTTTCCACTTTTCTCATAGTAATTTTTATTTGATTACCTTTTAGTGTATACCATTAGATTCAGCTCGAAAAAACAAACAATTTGGTATGTTTAATTATTGCTCTACGTCCACTGGTTACCGAGATATTAGCGAATTTCCTTTAGAAATAAGCTATTACCGTCGTTTTCATGGGAGCTGCCGTTTGTATCGATGTAGGGACACCTCTGCGATTACATAATTATATATATTATATTGTGGCTTTTTATGTGTACTTTCTGGATACGTAGTGATTATTTGTCGGTAACACATTTAAAACTGCTCAAATGACGATTTACTAAAAAATTTAACATGGGCTTATATGGGAAATAGAATTTTCAATTTTGAGTGCTTGTGAACACGATAACTAGTGCAAAAATCGTCTGATCATCATGAAATTTGGTACAGGCATGTAAAGTTAGATTCTCTTGGATGAGTTAGTTAACCAGTAAGATCGGCCCCAACTTCAGTAGGGAAAGTGGGGATTTTACCCCTCAAAAGTGGTTTTTTTCCACTTTTCTCATAGTAATTTTTATTTGATTACCTTTTAGTGTATACCATTAGATTCAGCTCGAAAAAACAAACAATTTGGTATGTTAATTATTGCTCTACGTCCACTGGTTACCGAGATATTAGCGAATTTCCTTTAGAAATAGCTATTACCGTCGTTTTCATGGGAGCTGCCGTTGTATCGATGTAGGGACACCTCTGCGATTACATAATTATATATATTATATTGTGGCTTTTATGTGTACTTTCTGGATACGTAGTGATTATTTGTCGGTACAACATTTAAAACTGCTCAAATGACGATTTACTAAAAAATTGGGAAATAGAATTTTCAATTTTGAGTGCTTGTGAACACGATAACTAGTGCAAAATCGTCTGATCATCATGAAATTTGGTACAGGCATGTAAAGTTAGATTCTCTTGGATGAGTTAGTTAACCAGTAAGATCGGCCCAACTTCAGTAGGGGAAAGTGGGGGATTTTACCCCTCAAAAGTGGTTTTTTTCCACTTTTCTCATAGTAATTTTTATTTGATTACCTTTTAGTGTATACCATTAGATTCAGCTCGAAAAAACAAACAATTTGGTATGTTTAATTATTGCTCTACGTCCACTGGTTACCGAGATATTAGCGAATTTCCTTTAGAAATAAGCTATTACCGTCGTTTTCATGGGAGCTGCCGTTTGTATCGATGTAGGGACACCTCTGCGATTACATAATTATATATATTATATTGTGGCTTTTTATGTGTACTTTCTGGATACGTAGTGATTATTTGTCGGTAACACATTTAAAACTGCTCAAATGACGATTTACTAAAAAATTTAACATGGGCTTATATGGGAAATAGAATTTTCAATTTTGAGTGCTTGTGAACACGATAACTAGTGCAAAAATCGTCTGATCATCATGAAATTTGGTACAGGCATGTAAAGTTAGATTCTCTTGGATGAGTTAGTTAACCAGTAAGATCGGCCCAACTTCAGTAGGGAAAGTGGGGGATTTTACCCCTCAAAAGTGGTTTTTTTCCACTTTTCTCATAGTAATTTTTATTTGATTACCTTTTAGTGTATACCATTAGATTCAGCTCGAAAAAACAAACAATTTGGTATGTTTAATTATTGCTCTACGTCCACTGGTTACCGAGATATTAGCGAATTTCCTTTAGAAATAAGCTATTACCGTCGTTTTCATGGGAGCTGCCGTTTGTATCGATGTAGGGGACACCTCTGCGATTACATAATTATATATATTATATTGTGGCTTTTTATGTGTACTTTCTGGATACGTAGTGATTATTGTCGGTAACACATTTAAAACTGCTCAAATGACGATTTACTAAAAAATTTAACATGGGCTTATATGGGAAATAGAATTTTCAATTTTGAGTGCTTGTGAACACGATAACTAGTGCAAAAATCGTCTGATCATCATGAAATTTGGTACAGGCATGTAAAGTTCGATTCTCTTGGATGAGTTAGTTAACCAGTAAGATCGGCCCAACTTCAGTAGGGAAAGTGGGGGATTTTACCCCTCAAAAGTGGTTTTTTTCCACTTTTCTCATAGTAATTTTTATTTGATTACCTTTTAGTGTATACCATTAGATTCAGCTCGAAAAAACAAACAATTTGGTATGTTTAATTATTGCTCTACGTCACTGGTTACCGAGATATTAGCGAATTTCCTTTAGAAATAAGCTATTACCGTCGTTTTCATGGGAGCTGCCGTTTGTATCGATGTAGGGACACCTCTGCGATTACATAATTATATATATTATATTGTGGCTTTTTATGTGTACTTTCTGGATACGTAGTGATTATTTGTCGGTAACACATTTAAAACTGCTCAAATGACGATTTACTAAAAAATTTAACATGGGCTTATATGGGAAATAGAATTTTCAATTTTGAGTGCTTGTGAACACGATAACTAGTGCAAAAATCGTCTGATCATCATGAAATTTGGTACAGGCATGTAAAGTTAGATTCTCTTGGATGAGTTCGTTAACCAGTAGAATCGCCAACTTCAGTAGGGAAAGTGGGGATTTTACCCCTCAAAAGTGGTTTTTTCCACTTTTCTCATAGTAATTTTTATGTTGATTACCTTTTAGTGTCTACCATTAGATTCAGCTCGAAAAAACAAACCAATTTGGTATGTTTAATTATTGCTCTACGTCCACTGGTTACCGAGATATTAGCGAATTTCCTTTAGAAATAAGCTATTACCGTCGTTTTCATGGGAGCTGCCGTTTGTATCGATGTAGGGACACCTCTGCGATTACATAATTATATATATTATATTGTGGCTTTTTATGTGTACTTTCTGGATACGTAGTGATTATTGTCGGTAACACATTTAAAACTGCTCAAATGACGATTTACTAAAAAATTTAACATGGGCTTATATGGGAAATTAGAATTTTCAATTTGAGTGCTTGTGAACACGATAACTAGTGCAAAAATCGTCTGATCATCATGAAATTTGGTAACAGGCATGTAAAGATAGATTCTCTTGGATGAGTTCGTTAACCAGTAAGATCGGCCCAACTTCAGTAGGGAAAGTGGGGGATTTTACCCCTCAAAAGTGGTTTTTTTTCCACTTTTCTCATAGTAATTTTTATTTGATTACCTTTTAGTGTATACCATTAGATTCAGCTCGAAAAAACAAACAATTTGGTATGTTTAATTATTGCTCTACGTCCACTGGTTACCGAGATATTAGCGAATTTCCTTTAGAATAAGCTATTACCGTCGTTTTCATGGGAGCTGCCGTTTGTATCGATGTAGGGACACCTCTGCGATTACATAATTATATATATTATATTGTGCTTTTATGTGTACTTTCTGGATACGTAGTGATTATTTGTCGGTAACACATTTAAAACTGCTCAAATGACGATTTACTAAAAAATTTAACATGGGCTTATATGGGAAATAGAATTTTCAATTTTGAGTGCTTGTGAACACGATAACTAGTGCAAAAATCGTCTGATCATCATGAAATTTGGTACAGGCATGTAAAGTAAGATTCTCTTGGATGAGTTCGTTAACCAGTAAGATCGGCCCAACTTCAGTAGGGAAAGTGGGGGATTTTACCCCTAAAAAGTGGATTTTTTCCACTTTTCTCATAGTAATTTTTATTTGATTACCTTTTAGTGTATACCATTAGATTCAGCTCGAAAAACAAACAATTTGGTATGTTTAATTATTGCTCTACGTTTACTGGTTACCGAGATATTAGCGAATTTTCCTTTAGAAATAAGCTATTACCGTCGTTTTCATGGGAGCTGCCGTTTGTATCGATGTAGGGACACCTCTGCGATTACATAATTATATATATTATATTGTGGCTTTTTATGTGTACTTTCTGGATACGTAGTGATTATTTGTCGGTAACACATTTAAAACTGCTCAAATGACGATTTACTAAAAAATTTAACATGGGGCTTATATGGGAAATAGAATTTTCAATTTTGAGTGCTTGTGAACACGATAACTAGTGCAAAAATCGTCTGATCATCATGAAATTTGGTACAGGCATGTAAAGATAGATTCTCTTGGATGAGTTCGTTAACCAGTAAGATCGGCCCCAACTTCAGTAGGGAAAGTGGGGGATTTTACCCCTCAAAAGTGGTTTTTTTCCACTTTTCTCATAGTAATTTTTATTTGATTACCTTTTAGTCTAAACCATTAGATTCAGCTCGAAAAAACAAACAATTTGGTATGTTTAATTATTGCTCTACGTCCACTGGTTACCGAGATATTAGCGAATTTCCTTTAGAAATAAGCTATTACCGTCGTTTTCATGGGAGCTGCCGTTTGTATCGATGTAGGGACACCTCTGCGATTACATAATTATATATATTATATTGTGGCTTTTATGTGTACTTTCTGGATACGTAGTGATTATTTGTCGGTAACACATTTAAAACTGCTCAAATGACGATTTACTAAAAAATTTAACATGGGCTTATATGGGAAATAGAATTTTTCAATTTTGAGTGCTTGTGAACACGATAACTAGTGCAAAAATCGTCTGATCATCATGAAATTTGGTACAGGCATGTAAAGATAGATTCTCTTGGATGAGTTCGTTAACCAGTAAGATCGGCCCAACTTCAGTAGGGAAAGTGGGGGGATTTTACCCCTCAAAAGTGGTTTTTTTCCACTTTTCTCATAGTAATTTTTATTTGATTACCTTTTAGTGTATACCATTAGATTCAGCTCGAAAAAACAAACAATTTGGTATGTTTAATTATTGCTCTACGTCCACTGGTTACCGAGATATTAGCGAATTTCCTTTAGAAATAAGCTATTACCGTCGTTTTCATGGGAGCTGCCGTTTGTATCGATGTAGGACACCTCTGCGATTACATAATTATATATATTATATTGTGGCTTTTATGTGTACTTTCTGGATACGTAGTGATTATTTGTCGGTAACACATTTAAAACTGCTCAAATGACGATTTACTAAAAAATTTAACATGGGCTTATATGGGAAATAGAATTTTCAATTTTGAGTGCTTGTGAACACGATAACTAGTGCAAAAATCGTCTGATCATCATGAAATTTGGTACAGGCATGTAAAGTAAGATTCTCTTGGATGAGTTCGTTAACCAGTAAGATCGGCCCAACTTCAGTAGGGAAAGTGGGGGATTTTACCCCTAAAAAGTGGATTTTTTCCACTTTTCTCATAGTAATTTTTATTTGATTACCTTTTAGTATATACCATTAGATTCAGCTCGAAAAAACAAACAATTTGGTATGTTTAATTATTGCTCTACGTCCACTGGTTACCGAGATATTAGCGAATTTCCTTTAGAAATAAGCTATTACCGTCGTTTTCATGGGAGCTGCCGTTTGTATCGATGTAGGGACACCTCTGCGATTACATAATTATATATATTATATTGTGGCTTTTTATGTGTACTTTCTGGATACGTAGTGATTATTTGTCGGTAACACATTTAAAAACTGCTCAAATGACGATTTACTAAAAAATTTAACATGGGCTTATATGGGAAATAGAATTTTCAATTTTGAGTGCTTGTGAACACGATAACTAGTGCAAAATCGTCTGATCATCATGAAATTTGGTACAGGCATGTAAAGTTAGATTCTCTTGGATGAGTTCGTTAACCAGTAAGATCGGCCCAACTTCAGTAGGGAAAGTGGGGGATTTTACCCCTAAAAAGTGGATTTTTTCCACTTTTCTCATAGTAATTTTTATTTGATTACCTTTTAGTATATACCATTAGATTCAGCTCGAAAAAACAAACAATTTGGTATGTTTAATTATTGCTCTACGTCCACTGGTTACCGAGATATTAGCGAATTTCCTTTAGAAATAAGCTATTACCGTCGTTTTCATGGGAGCTGCCGTTTGTATCGATGTAGGGACACCCTCTGCGATTACATAATTATATATATTATATTGTGGCTTTTTATGTGTACTTTCTGGATACGTAGTGATTATTTGTCGGTAACACATTTAAAACTGCTCAAATGACGATTTACTAAAAAATTTAACATGGGCTTATATGGGAAATAGAATTTTCAATTTTGAGTGCTTGTGAACACGATAACTAGTGCAAAAATCGTCTGATCATCATGAAATTTGGTACAGGCATGTAAAGATAGATTCTCTTGGATGAGTTCGTTAACCAGTAAGATCGGCCCAACTTCAGTAGGGAAAGTGGGGATTTTACCCCTCAAAGTGGTTTTTTTCCACTTTTCTCATAGTAATTTTTATTTGATTACCTTTTAGTGTATACCATTAGATTCAGCTCGAAAAAACAAACAATTTGGTATGTTTAATTATTGCTCTACGTCCACTGGTTACCGAGATATTAGCGAATTTCCTTTAGAAATAAGCTATTACCGTCGTTTTCATGGGAGCTGCCGTTTGTATCGATGTAGGGACACCTCTGCGATTACATAATTATATATATTATATTGTGGCTTTTATGTGTACTTTCTGGATACGTAGTGATTATTTGTCGGTAACACATTTAAAACTGCTCAAATGACGATTTACTAAAAAATTTAACATGGGCATTATATGGGAAATAGAATTTTCAATTTTGAGTGCTTGTGAACACGATAACTAGTGCAAAAATCGTCTGATCATCATGAAATTTGGTACAGGCATGTAAAGTTAGATTCTCTTGGATGAGTTCGTTAACCAGTAAGATCGGCCCAACTTCAGTAGGGAAAGTGGGGGATTTTACCCCTAAAAAGTGGATTTTTTCCACTTTTCTCATAGTAATTTTTATTTGATTACCTTTTAGTGTATACCATTAGATTCAGCTCGAAAAAACAAACAATTTGGTATGTTTAATTATTGCTCTACGTCCACTGGTTACCGAGATATTAGCGAATTTCCTTTAGAAATAAGCTATTACCGTCGTTTTCATGGGAGCTGCCGTTTGTATCGATGTAGGGACACCTCTGCGATTACATAATTATATATATTATATTGTGGCTTTTATGTGTACTTTCTGGATACGTAGTGATTATTTGTCGGTAACACATTTAAAACTGCTCAAATGACGATTTACTAAAAAATTTAACATGGGCTTATATGGGAAATAGAATTTTCAATTTGAGTGCTTGTGAACACGATAACTAGTGCAAAAATCGTCTGATCATCATGAAATTTGGTACAGGCATGTAAAGTTAGATTCTCTTGGATGAGTTCGTTAACCAGTAAGATCGGCCCAACTTCAGTAGGGAAAGTGGGGGGATTTTACCCCTAAAAAGTGGATTTTTTCCACTTTTCTCATAGTAATTTTTATTTGATTACCTTTTAGTATATACCATTAGATTCAGCTCGAAAAAACAAACAATTTGGTATGTTTAATTATTGCTCTACGTCCACTGGTTACCGAGATATTAGCGAATTTCCTTTAGAAATAAGCTATTACCGTCGTTTTCATGGGAGCTGCCGTTTGTATCGATGTAGGGACACCTCTGCGATTACATAATTATATATATTATATTGTGGCTTTTTATGTGTACTTTCTGGATACGTAGTGATTATTTGTCGGTAACACATTTAAAACTGCTCAAATGACGATTTACTAAAAAATTTAACATGGGCTTATATGGGAAATAGAATTTTCAATTTGAGTGCTTGTGAACACGATAACTAGTGCAAAAATCGTCTGATCATCATGAAATTTGGTACAGGCATGTAAAGATAGATTCTCTTGGATGAGTTCGTTAACCAGTAAGATCGGCCCAACTTCAGTAGGGAAAGTGGGGGATTTTACCCCCTCAAAAGTGGTTTTTTTCCACTTTTCTCATAGTAATTTTTATTTGATTACCTTTTAGTGTATACCATTAGATTCAGCTCGAAAAAACAAACAATTTGGTATGTTTAATTATTGCTCTACGTCCACTGGTTACCGAGATATTAGCGAATTTCCTTTAGAAATAAGCTATTACCGTCGTTTTCATGGGAGCTGCCGTTTGTATCGATGTAGGGACACCTCTGCGATTACATAATTATATATATTATATTGTGGCTTTTATGTGTACTTTCTGGATACGTAGTGATTATTTGTCGGTAACACATTTAAAACTGCTCAAATGACCGATTTACTAAAAAATTTAACATGGGCTTATATGGGAAATAGAATTTTCAATTTTGAGTGCTTGTGAACACGATAACTAGTGCAAAAATCGTCTGATCATCATGAAATTTGGTACAGGCATGTAAAGTTAGATTCTCTTGGATGATTTCGTTAACCAGTAAGATCGGCCCAACTTCAGTAGGGAAAGTGGGGGATTTTACCCCTAAAAAGTGGATTTTTTCCACTTTTCTCATAGTAATTTTTATTTGATTACCTTTTAGTGTATACCATTAGATTCAGCTCGAAAAAACAAACAATTTGGTATGTTTAATTATTGCTCTACGTCCACTGGTTACCGAGATATTAGCGAATTTCCTTTAGAAATAAGCTATTACCGTCGTTTTCATGGGAGCTGCCGTTTGTATCGATGTAGGGACACCTCTGCGATTACATAATTATATATATTATATTGTGGCTTTTTATGTGTACTTTCTGGATACGTAGTGATTATTTGTCGGTAACACATTTAAAACTGCTCAAATGACGATTTACTAAAAAATTTAACATGGGCTTATATGGGAAATAGAATTTTCAATTTTGAGTGCTTGTGAACACGATAACTAGTGCAAAAATCGTCTGATCATCATGAAATTTGGTACAGGCATGTAAAGTTAGATTCTCTTGGATGAGTTCGTTAACCAGTAAGATCGGCCCAACTTCAGTAGGGAAAGTGGGGGATTTTACCCCTCAAAAGTGGTTTTTTCCACTTTTCTCATAGTAATTTTTATTTGATTACCTTTTAGTGTATACCATTAGATTCAGCTCGAAAAAACAAACAATTTGGTATGTTTAATTATTGCTCTACGTCCACTGGTTACCGAGATATTAGCGAATTTCCTTTAGAAATAAGCTATTACCGTCGTTTTCATGGGAGCTGCCGTTTGTATCGATGTAGGGACACCTCTGCGATTACATAATTATATATATTATATTGTGGCTTTTATGTGTACTTTCTGGATACGTAGTGATTATTTGTCGGTAACACATTTAAAACTGCTCAAATGACGATTTACTAAAAAATTTAACATGGGCTTATATGGGAAATAGAATTTTCAATTTTGAGTGCTTGTGAACACGATAACTAGTGCAAAAATCGTCTGATCATCATGAAATTTGGTACAGGCATGTAAAGTTAGATTCTCTTGGATGAGTTCGTTAACCAGTAAGATCGGCCCAACTTCAGTAGGGAAAGTGGGGGATTTTACCCCTCAAAAGTGGTTTTTTTCCACTTTTCTCATAGTAATTTTTATTTGATTACCTTTTAGTGTATACCATTAGATTCAGCTCGAAAAAACAAACAATTTGGTATGTTTAATTATTGCTCTACGTCCACTGGTTACCGAGATATTAGCGAATTTCTTTAGAAATAAGCTATTACCGTCGTTTTCATGGGAGCTGCCGTTTGTATCGATGTAGGGACACCTCTGCGATTACATAATTATATATATTATATTGTGGCTTTTATGTGTACTTTCTGGATACGTAGTGATTATTTGTCGGTAACACATTTAAAACTGCTCAAATGACGATTTACTAAAAAATTTAACATGGGCTTATATGGGAAATAGAATTTTCAATTTTGAGTGCTTGTGAACACGATAACTAGTGCAAAAATCGTCTGATCATCATGAAATTTGGTACAGGCATGTAAAGTTAGATTCTCTTGGATGAGTTCGTTAACCAGTAAGATCGGCCCAACTTCAGTAGGGAAAGTGGGGGATTTTACCCCTAAAAAGTGGATTTTTTCCACTTTTCTCATAGTAATTTTTATTTGATTACCTTTTAGTGTATACCATTAGATTCAGCTCGAAAAAACAAACAATTTGGTATGTTTAATTATTGCTCTACGTCCACTGGTTACCGAGATATTAGCGAATTTCCTTTAGAAATAAGCTATTACCGTCGTTTTCATGGGAGCT
This sequence comes from Neoaliturus tenellus, assembly GCA_030545055.2. Taxonomy (NCBI): domain Eukaryota; kingdom Metazoa; phylum Arthropoda; class Insecta; order Hemiptera; family Cicadellidae; genus Neoaliturus; species Neoaliturus tenellus. Next base: position 1,636 of record JAQYXR010001337.1, on the reverse strand, counting down.
GCCGTTTGTATCGATGTAGGGACACCTCTGCGATTACATAATTATATATATTATATTGTGGCTTTTTATGTGTACTTTCTGGATACGTAGTGATTATTTGTCGGTAACACATTTAAAACTGCTCAAATGACGATTTACTAAAAAATTTAACATGGGCTTATATGGGAAATAGAATTTTCAATTTTGAGTGCTTGTGAACACGATAACTAGTGCAAAAAATCGTCTGATCATCATGAAATTTGGTACAGGCATGTAAAGTTAGATTCTCTTGGATGAGTTCGTTAACCAGTAAGATCGGCCCAACTTCAGTAGGGAAAGTGGGGGATTTTACCCCTCAAAAGTGGTTTTTTCCACTTTTCTCATAGTAATTTTTATTTGATTACCTTTTAGTGTATACCATTAGATTCAGCTCAAAAAAACAAACAATTTGGTATGTTTAATTATTGCTCTACGTCCACTGGTTACCGAGATATTAGCGAATTTCTTTAGAAATAAGCTATTACCGTCGTTTTCATGGGAGCTGCCGTTTGTATCGATGTAGGGACACCTCTGCGATTACATAATTATATATATTATATTGTGGCTTTTATGTGTACTTTCTGATACGTAGTGATTATTTGTCGGTAACACATTTAAAACTGCTCAAATGACGATTTACTAAAAAATTTAACATGGGCTTATATGGGGAAATAGAATTTTCAATTTTGAGTGCTTGTGAACACGATAACTAGTGCAAAAATCGTCTGATCATCATGAAATTTGGTACAGGCATGTAAAGTTAGATTCTCTTGGATGAGTTCGTTAACCAGTAAGATCGGCCCAACTTCAGTAGGGAAAGTGGGGGATTTTACCCCTCAAAAGTGGTTTTTTTCCACTTTTCTCATAGTAATTTTTATTTGATTACCTTTTAGTGTATACCATTAGATTCAGCTCGAAAAAACAAACAATTTGGTATGTTTAATTATTGCTCTACGTCCACTGGTTTACCGAGATATTAGCGAATTTCCTTTAGAAATAAGCTATTACCGTCGTTTTCATGGGAGCTGCCGTTTGTATCGATGTAGGGACACCTCTGCGATTACATAATTATATATATTATATTGTGGCTTTTTATGTGTACTTTCTGGATACGTAGTGATTATTTGTCGGTAACACATTTAAAACTGCCTCAAATGACGATTTACTAAAAAATTTAACATGGGCTTATATGGGAAATAGAATTTTCAATTTTGAGTGCTTGTGAACACGATAACTAGTGCAAAAATCGTCTGATCATCATGAAATTTGGTACAGGCATGTAAAGTTAGATTCTCTTGGATGAGTTCGTTAACCAGTAAGATCGGCCCAACTTCAGTAGGGAAAGTGGGGGATTTTACCCCTCAAAAGTGGTTTTTTTCCACTTTTCTCATAGTAATTTTTATTTGATTACCTTTTAGTGTATACCATTAGATTCAGCTCGAAAAAACAAACAATTTGGTATGTTTAATTATTGCTCTACGTCCACTGGTTACCGAGATATTAGCGAATTTCCTTTAGAAATAAGCTATTACCGTCGATTTCATGGGAGCTGCCGTTTGTATCGATGTAGGGACACCTCTGCGATTACATAATTATATATATTATATTGTGGCTTGTT